>SKCR01035335.1:0-99199 GCA_019454045.1 Zanthoxylum bungeanum | reverse complement strand
AAGAACACTACAATAACACAAAAGAGAGAATGATAATAACAATACTAATGAAACAAAATTGGAGCAAAATGGAGTGTAGGGTTTGGAGGAGCAGGACTATCTAATACATAGATCCTCGATATCAGTCACCGGACCGGTACTCTTACCAGAATTCTCATCGGGTAAATTCACCACCAGCTGACCACACGCGCCGCTTATATCCTGACCCATTTGCTTACGAACTGTTGTGCGAATGTTATAGGTACCCCTAAGAATTTTCTGAAAACTAGACACTTTATCGTCGCTGCTGGTTCGGAACTGGCTGAAACTACCAATCGGATTAAAAGGTATCAAATTCACAACCTGCTTCACCAAGCAGCCAGTCAGAAGACATATTAAGGAAAGGAGTGCATGCAAAGCGATACAACTGTACGAGAGAGACGTATGCCAGACATTCCACATTACGGCTAATTCATGAAATGGGGAGGGTCACATAGACAGGCAACCACAAACTGAGAAACTTGTGTAGTTTGGTCCAAAAACATAAATGTAACATAAAAACCTTTATTCATATGCTCCCATATTTGAGTTCAATATCTCACCACTTGAAATGTGTCTAGCAATTTGCCAAGTTGGTGTGCATGCTGCTGTTCGTCGTTCACCCCATCAAGCATTATGTACTCGATAAAGATCTTTTTCTGACTGAAAATTTAGAATGCAAAGTGAGTTTTAACCAAGACTCAAATGATTTGAGGGGAAAGAAAAGGACAACTTGAACTTGATTAGCAGGAACATAATCGGTAAGTATATTCCAACCTGATCTTTTGGTATTCTTGAAGTGCATTCATAAGTTTTTCCAGGGGAAAAGCTCGAGCTGCAGGCATTATCTGACAACGGACATCTTGAACAGGTGCATGTAGAGATACTGCTAAGTTCAAACCAGGTAGATCACTATGAAGCTTGTTGATTGCATGAACAATGCCAACCTACAGAAGATTAGATGCAATTCGTATGCTACTCAGTCAAGTATCCCCTGCATTCGTAAGCCATTAGAACATAATGTGAGTTAATGCACTTACTGTTGACACTGTTATTCGCTTTGGTGACAGCTGAAATGGCAGTCCTGTCATGATGCTGACAGCTTCTACCAAGGAGGAATAATTATTCAATGGCTCCCCCATCCCCTGTTAACAATATAGAAAATGAAAGGGGGCATTAAATAATTTGAATTTCATCTACATTACAATGACAGTTATGGGCAAAGTTGTACCCTCATTTTGTATAATATGATATCAGAAAGTCATAGCATTTAGCGACGCATAAGGAATAAGAAAATAAAAAAGAAAAAAAGAGAAGAAAAGAAAAAAAAACTTTAGAATAGCCATAAAGCAATCTTAACAGAGGTAAATGCATACGAGGGATGAGACACAAATTTAGTTCTGTTACTATCATTTGTGATGTTTTCACTCTCCGAACTGCTCTAGCATAATTATGATTTTAATAGAAACACAGAGCCATGAAAAAGGTCATAAATGCAAATCTATTACTTCCATTTCCATGTATACTTCAAAAAGCTAAATTAGGCCTAGCTTATATCTAAGTAATTTAGAGAGAGAATAAAAACTAGATGCTTAAATGAGGACAAGCCACTCCTTCACTACATGAGCTAAAGCCCTACAGTGAGATTTCATAATTATAAGAAACAAAATCACTACATCCGCCTTAAAATGAGCACCTGCATGATAAATCAAGAAGCTTAACAATCAAACCCTCACAAACTCAAGGACATTTATCTCATGATTGATATTTGATACAGTAAAGATACTAGGCAAAGGTTAGGAAAACACAATTACCATGAAAACAACATTGCGTATATTTGACAAGCGAGAGGCGTGAACAAGCTGCTCCACAATTTCCCCCGATGACAAATTACTTTTAAATCCCATAGTTCCCGTAGCACAAAATTTGCAACCCATTTTACAACCAACCTGATAAAATTCAAACAAGAGAACAAACCATACCTAAAACAAACTTCATCGCTATTGTTTCTTGATTAGAAGTTAAATGGTTCAAGTTACCTGGGATGATATGCACAAGGTCGACCTCGGACCACCAGGACGCGGCTTTCCATTATACTTTCCCAAGCTACTATCATACCTCATTATCACAGCCTCCACAAAACTCCCATTCTTGCAATCCATCAAAATACAAACCACCAAATATAACTATGATATACATAACATTGTAATAAGTAGAAGCAATACTGATTAAGCCTTTGTTAATAATTCTCTCATACCAATTAAACTTGATTGTATATTTCCTTTAACATCAGCTAAAATAGAAACAATATGATTTTTTTAGGATAAAAGAGTATTAAAAGTGCTTTTAATTGCTTCTAATGAAAGCATGTCAAAAAGTGTGTTTCTTTCTTTCTTTTTCTTTTTATTTTTTGAATAGTTTATAGGAAAATTATCATTTTTCCCATCGGAATTTTACCGAAATTTCAATCAAAACTGAAAACTTTTAAAGTGTATCAAATTCCACTCAAAGTTTCTATACTTATCAATTTTCATAAATCAATGATAGAAGAGCGATAATTTTCCTAAAACTTAGGGTGGAATTGACACACAACTAACAGCTTTGGGAGGCAATTGATACACTTCAGATTTTACTGAATTTCACCAAACTTTCGGTGGAAAAATGATAATTTCCATAGTTTATAAAGCATTCTCTGAGATAAAAGGATATATAGAGCACGGGGAAGCAATTTCTAAACAAGTGCTTTTAGAAAAGTGATTTCACTTAAAGTCACTTTCTAGGTTCTATAACAGTACTTCCATTAGTTCCATACCTGCAACTTGACGAGGAGTTTGGTGGTGACGTCATCACTGGACTCAATGACGGAGTGAAGAGTGGAAGTAAGAGGCTTGAATTTGGAGCGGAGGAGGGAGTAAGCGGCAGAGGGCAAAAGTGGAATTTTGTCCCATTCACAATTAGGGTTTTCAATCACGTACCTTTGTTCATCAAATCAACAATTATATCACATTTGAGAGCGAAACAGTAAAATAAATAAATAATAATTTAGAAGAAATACGTACTTCCAGATTAAATTAACGAAGTGAGGTTTGATTCCGGCCTTTTCGAATTCCGCTCTGACGATTCCGCCGTCGAACACCGATCGATATGTCATTTTTTTTCCTTTTCCGGTAATCAATTAATTATTGGGTTTGATTTGTCAAGGAGTCGAGAACGAGCAACTGGTATATTTTGCCGGCAAAAACAGAGTACGATGTCGGTTTTGCTCCTTTCCCTGATCAATCAATTTACCATGACAGTATAAAACGACGTTGTTTTAAGGCAGCGCCACGCTAGGGTTGCCCCCAAAATATCATAATTTAGGGTCTGTTTTTTCACAGTAAAATATGATTTTCAGAAAATATTTTCCTCTAACGTTTAACATATTTACGGGAAATATGATCAATCAAAATTATTTTCCGATCAATGAAAAATTTAAGCCATTTTCTGAAAAAACAACTTACGAAATATAAATATGTAGATTATTTTATTGAATTTTTTTAGCTATTAGCTAAAATTTTCACAACTCACTTTAAGGAATTGCAAAATCCGGACTTGGACTCGAATCTATATGGATCCAGGTCTAGATGTAATTTGGTGGATCTAGGTCCGTATCCATGACCGGGAAAATATATGAACCCGAGTGCGGGCATAATCATCTGGATCTGGGTATACTCATACTAGATTCATAAATTCAATTTTTAATTTTTTTTTAATTATATTTGTATAAAATTAATAAAATTATGAACCCGAATCTCAAAATTTCGGATCTGCGTGTATATGAATTTGAGATTATTCGGATCCAAAAATCCATATTTTTTAATCTGTTTCAATTAAATTTGTATGCAATTGATAAAATTATTGACTAAAGTCCCGGATATAGAAGTCTGATATATATATATATATTATATATATATATATATATATATATATATTATATTTTTCAATTTTATTTGTATAAAATTAATAAAATTATAGACTCGAGTCTTGGAATTCCAAATCTGTGTGGATTCGAATCCGAGTACACCCAGACCATATCGGGAAATCATTTTTTTTCTTTTTCAATTATATTTGAATGAAATTAATAAAATTATGGACTCGGGTCCAAGAAATCTAAACCCGCGTGGATCCAAATCTGGATATATCCAAACTAGATCTAGATATCCTTATTTTTTCAATTATATTTGTATATAATTAATAAAATTATATATCTGGATCCTAAAAATCCAGACCCACGTGAATTTGGATCCGAATATACCCAACTAGACCTAGAAATCTTGATTTTTAAATTTTTCTCAATTATATTTGTATAAAATTAATAAAATTCGTTGTGAGTTTGGAATTTCGCTACCAGAGTCCTAATTTTTTTTTTACAAACTAAGGTCATCTAGGTTTACGCGGATCCAGGCCGGATCCAAACCTTTTTTATCGTCACTATTTCCAACCTTCAGAAAATATTTTCTAAAAAAAATATTGAAAAAACTAAACATTAGAAAATTGTTAGGGTTGGTGCTCAAAGTGCCAATCCGGATCGTATTTATATCCGATTCATAAATACGATCAATTCATTTTTCCGCAATATTACTTATTTAATGGTAGCACCTCTTGTCTTTTATATACATATTCGATATAATTATGATTAGATATCTAATTATGATTAGATTGAAACTAAATTTGATTTAGTGATACGTGTATATTAGACAAAGACCCTAGGATTTACAACGTAGTGCACAGTTACAACGTAGTTTGTAATTGACATTGGGAAGCGTCACTATAAATTGTATATCCTTAAATAAAGTTTCTGGTCAAGACTTACTAACATGGGTCGGTTAGTAAAATCCGCTGAGACCAGTACATGTCGTATATCGTGACTTGGTCTGATGGTTTATCCCAATGAACCATGAGTCTCGGGAGACTCGTATAGATATGTAGGTGTTTATTTGATAAACGCTGAACGACTCACTGAAGGTTTCCTAATAGATGGTACACCAACGTCAATAGGAATCTTCTCGAGTTGAGCGAGCATAGTGGTCATTTGACTTGAGATACCACAGTGGATATATGAGTTATCCTCCACACTTTGATGGCAGTCACGTCACCGATCTATTTAGATCAGACCTCCGTTTGTTCGTTGGGTGTGGACTGATGCTCATGATATCCAGTGCGTATCAAGATAGAATCTTTCTATGGCTGCATCCGAGATCGTGCCAAAGCATTGAGGGTGTAGTTGATAGAATTTTATCCATACCGGATGTATATTTGATACTAGACAAATTCAAGTGAAAGTGGAAATCTTGAACGTGCCAAAACTGTCAGGACTACATCGGTAGCTTAAGTTTGTCATTGGCAAATGAAGCCTTGATACGCCTCCTTGTGAACGTGCCAAAGCTGTCATAATGAGAAACGGTCAGGACCAAAATCAGGAGTCACAATGATTGTGATTTACAATCAGGTGTCTACCTAATGAATATACGTAGGCGAGATCGTGTCAAAGCTGTGAGTCGAAATATATTCATGGGGTCCACCTCTCACTATGAAATTCGATTTAATTATTGAATTCTCGTTTTCCATTGGAGATTACGGTATTACGTAAAATAGTGGGAGATACTGCTGGGTTAAAAATCCATAACTAAGCAGTATGTAATTTTATGGAGATTGCTGTTTTTTTTTTCCTTTATTCTATATTTTTAATATAATTATACTTCTAATCCACTGCATGTATATTATTTGAATATGTTTTCTGACTTTATTTATGGTTTCGTATTTCTAGAATAGGTTATAGAATATAAGTTAACTTGGATATTGTTAGATTAGTTAAAATCATCGGGAACTGTTATTCCGATTTTATTGAAAATCAAGATGGTTAGTGACTTAGTTACTAAGTCACGATAAGTAATATAAATATATATATATTTTTAGATATAATTGTCTAGAAAAAATAGTTTATTGTGCGGTAAGAATTGACATGAATCAGTTCATGTCTAGAGATTCTTGACTGATATTAAGAAAACTCCATTAGGTATTGTTTATCTTATAATGACGTTTCTTGGCTTTAGTGACTTTTAGAAGTCACGTGTTTGACACAGTTTGCTAATCAATTATTTGCAATTGTTGTGAATAATTGAAGGCAAATTATAGAGCTAAAGAAAAGAGATGTGTATAGTTGTGTATAGAGAATATTGATTTTCACAATATGATAATTGTAGGTATTGGATATCAGATCTCACATCTAGTTATTTAAAATAATGTTTAATGATTATTTTGATATTTGATATCAGAACTTGCGACTATTGGATAGTTATTTTTTTTGTATAAACAATCGTTACATATTTTAATATGACTAGTATGTCATTGATGAAAAGATAAACATTAAGAAAATATTCGGTTAACTAAATAACTTAGAACAGTGGTTTATGAGATTTTATCATATAAGCATTAGATGCTTATTTCGTATGGTAAAGGATGGTCTGATACGAGATCACACCACATATTCTTATCCATTTAATGACTGTTGTATTTAGGAATGTGATTAAATCTCATTTAACCAATGATCGTCATTGGACCACCGATTTATTAAACTAATACATTGGATGTATGTAGTTTAATGAATTATAAATTGCCTTGGATAGTTTTCTTTACTTCATAACTTAGTTAATGAATTGTCATGACTTAGTTGCGTGTTTCTAAGAGTATATATATTGAACGTCTTGAATGGTTCGAGAACTTTCAATATGTTTCTGATGAAACGATGATAGAATATTTTGACTGGTTCAAAGTTATTCTATTTGAAGTGTTGAAAACTATATATTTAAAATTCATTGTGAGTCTTTGAATTGTTCAAAGATGTTTGATATGATCAAACATATGAATTTATGACAATTAGTTATATAGTTATTTAATGAATGTGATTCTTACTCAATATTATTCTTCTATGATTCCATCGTGATGGATTTTGTCAGTGGGAAAAATCGAATCTTATATGATTTGATTCGTTTGATATTGAGTGTTACCAAATTAGTTTCAATACTCTTGGGGTTATGCTCTAGTTACACTAATTCATCCATTTAATTATTGTTCCATTAGTTTCTACTGTTACGTATATGATATGTATAAGTAGAAAATTCGAATCTTGAAAAGTTTGAGATTTGAATCTTTCTTTTGTATAATAGTTATATAATTGAAAGTATTTGCGCCTCGGAGGTACATGTAAAAGTTTATCATTTATTCTATTTAATAGAATATTGTATTCTATTTGATAGAATATCTTTTCTACGATCCCGAGTAATAAAATTATTTTATTACTTGGTGTGTAACATCGGATGTTGACAATTGTAGAAAAGGCTTGACTTGTTAAGTCAAATGTGAGAGTGATAAACTATAAATGGAACTACATAATTAATTAGATGAAATGACCCTACGATATCTTCCGTATAAGTTTAATAGGATTTCAGAATCATTTGCGAAGTATTTGATACTTAATAATTCTGTTGTTTTCTTATTGAAGAAAATTATCATATAACTTATAGTGTGAGCGATATTTGATATCGATTTCTGAAGTTAACATTGAACCATAGATCTAAAATTGTTCGTAACTTACTACGATCAAGTTTTGAACTTAATTAAGCTTTCGTTATGAATCATTCATAAAATGTGCAAATTATTTGCATAGCAAAAGCAAAATGAGCTTGTTAAAAGTTTGACCTTTATAAGTATGACGGTGAGAAAAGTTATACTCAGTGATCTATTGTAGATTATGAGAAAACTTGTCTCAAGTCGCACTAATTGAACAATTAAAGATTTGTTGGTTAATGTTGATATTAAACTATGTATTTTGGCTAAAGAATGCAAAGTGGCGTTCCTGAATGTTTTCTTCGAATGAGAAATCCGTTGTGGTTTCTTTGTTTGAAGAGTTCATTCTATAATGGTCATAAAGTTTGTATTCTGCTAAGATCACAGTTTGATATACTAGCTTATAGAGCCTATTGTAGACTCAGATAAGCTTTCCGAAAATCCGTGTTCTCTAATTTTGATACAGTTAGATTGTCTGATTTTATCAAAGCATAGAGAATACATATATGATAGTAGGGTCAGTTGGGAGCGAGCAAATTTCTTTCTAGTGTTGTATATCCTAACGACATTATCATTATTAATGTAATAATGAAATATTTGTAAGGTAAAAGATTTACCTAAGTCTTATTTTCTCCGTGAAAGCAGTGAGAGTAGTCTCTATTACATTCGATATAAAGTTTTATATATGATATAAAAGAAGAGACTTGTGAGATACTCTCATTAGTAGTGCATTAGATATGATAAATGATACAATAATACTATCTGTGTGACAGTTAGTATAATTGTTTGACAGTTAGTGTGTCTCTTGTATATATTATTAATCTTTCGTAAATGATGATTCCTTAGTCGAAAGAGAAATTGATTAGAATGTATAATCAATCTTATGCATTATAAGATGATGGCATAATCAATACTATATTATGTACGATTAAATATATCAATTTAATTGTAATTGTTACGAGTTATTTTGATATGCTGTAGACCATAGGATGTGTCTTGAAACATGTTCTTTGTTATATTTGAGATATTAAGAACAAGTTTCTTATTCATGGAGGATATAATCCGCAAACATTAGGGTCAGATTAGTTTTGAGTCTAATTATGACGTTAGATGGTCCACGTCATATAAAGTCAGAAAAGATGTAGTCGGAGTGTCACTGTTGATTCTACTGTGTTAGTGGAATTAATTACAACTTATGAAGTATTGACTTATGTAGTTGCATAGTGACCTTATAGATTAGAAGTTTTGATATTAGTGTTGTGCTTGCAGTTGTCTGCATAGTATTTGGATTTGATCCCTAAATATATAAACAACTCAGTAGCTATAGCACAATATTAATATCGCATCTGAGTCATATTTATGTAGAACTTGGGTTCTACAAAATATGAATGATGTTGGCTAAGGAAAACAATTGGGTTTGTTGGACAGACTCAATTTGTTAAAGCGGGCTTACTTGTTGTTGCCTACCTCTTGAGTGCTAGGTGAGCTCTTGAGGGTCATGAGTATGTGATTAGGGATGGCAAGCAGATCCGGATCCGGCCCGGGTCCGCATGGACCCGGAAGACCCGGGTCCGGTTAGACCTGGATCTGCTAAAAAAATTTACGGATCCGGGTCTTGTTTTAGAGGACCCGCATCATACCGGGTCCGGATAATTCCGGACCTGGGTACCCGGGACCCGGTAAAAAAAAAAAACAGTTGGCATTTGCGGAAAAGGTAATGATATATTTATATCATTACCTTTATATATTCAGTTGTAGTTTTTTTTTTTTTTTTTTATTCTTAATATTTGATTTTTTGTTTGTAATCAATTCTCATTGAGTACCCAACTCTCTACCCATCTTGAATATATAGGGACAAGTCGATAATTGGATAATGATTCGATAGTTATTGAGAAAAAAAAATTAATATCCAAAATTTTCAATTCCCGATTGTAAATTCCTGGACCCGATCCAAACTCAATATATTATTTCAGTTAAAATAGTAGATACCTAATAGTCTGAGAAATCAAAACGTAGTAACATATGCAAAAAATTTAAAAAGAAAAAAAAAAAAAACAAATAAGCATGCCGCTGTCTGCTAAGAATCTTGATTTGATGGGAAAATAAGACAAAGGATTGTGTTGAAACTTGAAGTTCAAACTTAAGTATTTTTATGTATTTTGTAATTTCCAATTCAAACTTGTTGTGAATATGTATTCAAACTTGTTGTGAATTGTTAATACATAGTATTGATATTGAATAGTGGAAGTGGAGCTTAAAAAAAACAGTGGGCAGTTGCGGATTTTACAACGTAGTGCGCAGTTACAACGTAGTTTGTAATTGATATTGGGAAGCGTCACTATAAGCTAATGACTTTAATAATTACACATAACACACTTCCGGATGTTTCATCAATTTCGGTCATGAAATATTCAGAATTCGAAATTATTTTGTTCTTCAAAGTTGTAGATCTTTACGTCTTCTTTAATTTGGAACTTGAATCAGCTTAATCCGATATTAGAGTAAAAAGTTATGCCCAAAATATGATAATTACGCAAAATTGGAATTTCCGAAACTGTACTTCGTTAGAACGCCATTTCAAGTTTCCAATCTCCAAAATTAATATGTTAAGTCCAATTTTTGCCCTTATTTGACCCATATTTCGTTCTAAATGATTCTATTGAGTCCCAATATTATTTTATCTGCAAAATAAACTAAAACACATCAAAACGTTCATCAAACCTGAGAAACTAAATAAAATATTAAGTAAAATGGGCGGTAAATATTGATATATTTTCCACTCATCAGTATCCTACACGTGTTTACGATCTAGTAAATCCATGGTCGTGGTATAACTTCGTAAGCAAGTTCTGAGTGTTATTTAGAGATCGTAAATTTGAAAGTCGACTATATTATACCATAATGATTTGACGTTATTACCTATATCCCCGGTATAGTATTTATAGCCTGTGACAGAGGGATTATACATATGCAATGACCTCGATTTGCATAGTTTAGCGAGATTATCCGTGGTCGTCATAATTCATGAGTGGATGAATTATGGACACGAAATTGGATTCCGTGACAGATAAACCTAAACTTAAAGTCCCACAATATGAAGTGTACTCGTTGAGCACTTGGGCAACGCGTTATGAATAATATAGATTATTCATAATACTTCACCGGATTAAATGAGTTAATTCGAATCGTTTAATCGGTTAAACGTAAATACATGCATTATGGGCATTTCGGTCAATTAATAATTAATGTGTATTTGTATTTGATACAAGATTTGATTTGATACATATTAATTATTTATCAAATGAGATTTTGACACATGCCATTAATATATGTATTTGTTATTTAATGTAAATAAAAATACATATATAATAATAATAGTATTAATTAATTATTTAGGTGTTTAAATGTTAAATATCTAGATAATTAATTTATTTCAATATTACATAAATGTTATGCAATATGTTTGATTATTATTGGTTACATGTGTCATGATTTTATTAAGCTTAAAGTTTACAAATTGGATTTGTTAACTTAAAGGTTATTATTATTAATTAATTAGATTAATTGACCAAATGACCAAAATACCCCTCATTTTACCCCTAAGTCGGTTATGCCTTATATTTAAAGTGGAAAATTTTTGTTTTCTCATTTTTAAGCAAGCCATGGCCGAATCTATCATAAACAAAAAGCTCCCAAAATTTTCTTGAAGATTCAAGGAAGAAAGTGAAGAAATTCAAGAAAAAGTTTTGGAAATTACAAGATTCGGAGGTAATCTTCAATAATCTTAAACTTAGAAAGCTTGTTTCTTGTTCTTGAATATCTAGAATAGTTCTAGGGTTTCTTTCTTTCTTACATTTTGTGGCTTTTTGATTTGGAGGCTAGATGCATGTGTGAAGTTTGATTGGATGATATTAGTGTAATATTGATTTAATTTTATCATTTGATGACTTGTTGCCATTCTAGAGTGTTATGACCACTTTTGTAATACCTAGAATTGTTATTGGATGCTTCATTGGTGGTGGCTTGGATTGGTGTTGTGATTAATGTTAAGAAAATTAGATTAAAGCATGAATTATTGATATTTTTGTTACAAAATCAGATCTGGAAATTTTGTGATTTTGGTGATGAAAAGTATGTTGTACAAATATATTGGATCTGTTTTGGGCATTAGAACAATTGCCGAAAATTATTTCGGAGTTGAAATATGCGAAAATAGCGAAAAACGGCGTTACCGGGTGAGTTTTGGGCTTACCGGGTGTCCGCTGGCCAAACAGTGGTCACTGTTTGGGCAGCCCATGAACTGCCTAAGCACTATTGGAGCTGACCTGGACAGCCCACATGTGTGTTGGTTGGTCGGTTCGGATAAAAACGCGTTTTATGCCATTTTGCGGAAAAATATTTTCGTAAAAATTTCGTAGTGTTTCTAACTATTTATGTTGTTATTTGATATCGAATAAATATGTTTAGGTGAAATATGAATGAATTATTCATATTGGATATTAAATAATTTATCCGATCATTTAAAAAATTTTAAAATTACGATTTCACCCGAAGCGCGAGCTTCCGCTGCGCCCGCGCCAAAGCCCTAACAAAAATATTTTCAGATAATAACCAAATATCGAAAAATACTTTCATTTTCAAATATCGAAATCCTTGGATGATACCGATGCGTAGCACTTACTAAGTCAACTTATTGAAGAATTAACTTAATTGAATAAATTTGTAATGAGATAATTTATTATACAATATTTAAATAAAATTTCAATGATTTTGAAGATATGAGTAATCTTGTTAACATAAATCTGAATTTTAATCAAACACCATTTGTTCATTATGCTTGAAGTCTCAACAGAAGTTAAAATGGTGATACAAAAGAAGTGACATATGATGTATCCAACAACAAAGCAATTGATTAAGGTAAACGCAAGTACTGTACTCAAACAAAAACTTAATCATATTCAATGAGCAAAATATTTTTAAGCTCCAGCATTTTTCTTTAAGATGCCAGGAGTGCTTCTAACTTGGCAATACGATCCTCTTCATCCTTCGGGGTTGGACTCCGGTTAGCCTCCTGAAATAGATCATGCTTCCACTTATCACCTCGAGTACCATCTGAGCGAAACTCTTGCCTTCTTTCATATCTCTCTCTTGCCCTATAATCCCCACGATCACCGCCAACTCCACCACCATACCTTTGTCTTGATGGGTAGCCAACCCTCTGTGATTCTCCCCTGTTTGTCAATCTATCTCCTCCAGTAGGTGGTTTTTCATATCTATCTGAATGGTGGGGATTGCGCCCTCTATCCTCCCTTCTTTCACTTCCTAAGGGAGGTCGGTCAGCATGGCTGGCTTTGATTGGCTCAACTGATGTTTTATCAGCATTTTTAGATTCCAACGGGATCTTCTCTTCTCTAAATGCACGTCTTTTCCGGGCAGGTTGTGGTGGATCAGTCTCCAACTTGTAGAATCCATCATAGTTCCAACTCTTGTCATCCTTCTTATCTTGTGATTTTTCATCTCTCTGTCGGGTATCAGACAATTCTTTCTTGTCTGATGCTCCTTCATGTTTCTGATTCCTTGACTGCCTCCGCCAATCACGCTCTAAAAAGATTAAGGAAGGAGTGTAAGATGCATTTGAGACCCCAAAAAAACAATGCTAGAGCTTCCAGTCAACATAAATAAAAGATTATCGGAATATAAACTATGTCAATGTCTTCATCATACACCACCAGACACCCAACAAGCACGCTTAGCATAGGAAAGAAATGAACAGCGAGCAACCATAAAGGGGCCAAAAAAATAAAAATAAAAATAAAACTAGAAAGTTCAATAGAAACTGAAAGCTCACCACCAGCTGCTCCGCGACTGAAACTTCGACCAACTTGCCCGGCATTACCACGCTCATCGTGCTGTTATAAGACACGCACAGGCAAGCCTAATATTGTTATATACAAGGAAGCACTTGTATAGTTGCATGCACAGGGCCGAACAAGAATCCCGCTACATCAGCCCAGAAAAAAGGTTTGCATACACTGAATAACAACCAAGTAATTAAATTCAACAGAAAAACAGCCTGTTTGATTGAACAAATGATCAATCCAGAGTGTGGAAGAATCTTCAAGTCTGCCTGGGTGAAAGGTTCAATTAACTTTTGGGCACATATGCAGATATGCTTAATCCAGTATGCTTCAATGGTCTCAATCTAGATGATAGATTCATATCTTCAAACCAAAGACCTTAAACGGAACTAATCATTTCCCATTAAGCAACCAAACACATAATTATTTCTCACAGCTTACTTCCTCTACTCTGCCAATGCCGCAATGCGCTGACCTCACCTCTTTATTAATGCGCTGGGCTCACCTCTTTATTATGAATTAGTAATCACTTACATAAATACTTGTTTAAACTGAGTTTTTCACATTATCTTTTCGGTTTCTCTTGCTTCCCATGAAAGCTCCTAATTGTGGTGCAAATTCTCCGAGTCTTATGACTTTGCTATTCATCGTGCCAACCCCATGACAGTCAATTATAGATATGGTAAAATACTAAAACGTACGCAGTTCCCCCAACCACTCATAATAGACAGCCCACATGACTATACACCGAATCACAAAGCTTGTATATATATAAAAAAAAAAAAACTGTCACTATCTGTCCAAAGGGCGGAAGCCATGAACAGCATAGCCAGAGACCATGTGAACTCATCATTACACCACTAATATCTTATAAAGACAGTATTTACAACAATTTATAATATGCAGGTCCGTAGTCCATCACATAATCACAATATAAGCAAACATCATGCAATCTATAAAGCTAAGAATACATAAAACAAGTAATATAATGAATATTCACGAACTGAGACAAAAACCTGAAAAAAAGATCGAGACCGAGGTACTTCAGTTTGATCAGAAGAACCCTTTGCCTTCTCATGAAGTCCATTAGGTTTCTTATCAGAATCTTTAGCTAGAGACCCACTCTCAACCTTAGAATCAAGCACTGATGGAGCCTCAAGTGGTACTGCATCTTGCAGCTGACGGCTGTTGGTGTGATCCTGATCTGCATGGTCTCCAATATCCAAATTATTGCTACTGGGCACTCTCTCTGCTGCAGGTTTTCCATCCCTCCGAGACCTCTTTGGACTAATACCACCAATAATAATTTTTTTTTAAGAACACCACTTCAGGATTTAAAAGCCTCTAGTAATTAACACAAATTACTCAACTATGCCTACAACTCAAATGCAAAGGAAAAAGAAAATCCAACTTCCAACCCAAACATAAAAATACTTAAAAATAATATACTTTCTTGAAAAATATATTGAGCTTTTGATGGTTGCTAGTTGCTACAATTAAAGAAAAAGATTCAAACTTTCCAACACCATTAGTTTCACCAACACAAATTCAACAAATAACCAAAAACCCTTGAATGATAATTCATTATCCATACATCAACTTTATTTTATTGTTATTTTTTTGAATTAAGACTCGCCTCTATACATGAAACCCATTGCAGTTCAGTTCAACATTGCATCACCATTAACATACAAGAAAACAAAAATACAAAGAAAGAGGGAAAAAGGGCACCTGGGTTCACGGTCGAATCGAGAACGGTGTCGTCTGGAGCCAGAATCACGAGTCTCCCGTCGAGACATGGCTTAATTCAGATTATAATTTGGGGAATTGAATTAGGGTTCTGTCAGTATTGCAGTATTAGTTGTTGTGATGGAGAAAATACTTCATATTTTAGTTTATTTTATTTTATTGCTTTTTAATGTGGGACTCACTAGCCTTTCCAATAATTACTTGCCACGTGTATTAATTATCAGCCTTTATCTCGTTCAACCAATTTACTAGTAGCCGAGCAAATACGCGAGTTCATTTGGATAATATTTCAATAATTATCTTCATTAGTCTATAAAATTTTATTTTTACTAGCAGAATATTTTACGATCTTGTAACCTCTTAAAGAAGCCTGTAACTTGAGAAATTATGGGATAAAATAATCCACACAAATCCCCTTTTAATATATTTTTCTTTGTTATTTTACGTTGTTGTTATTTTTTCAAGAACCTGCACATTACATATATTAAACCTACATCGTTTATTACTTGTTCATCAAACTCAATGTGGAATTATTTATTGAACCTATACTTTCACATTTTAAAGAGATAAGCTCTAATTGAGTTTGAATTCATGCTATTTTCAATTAAGATAAACTCTTAAAAAATGTGGGAAGACTTGATAAATTAAGCAATCTCTACTTGATAAATAATTTGGTTAAAATCACATTGAATCTGAACACCAATGCATTAGACGGCTAAGAAAATATTTGATATGCATAACAATGCGTTGATTTGCACTATTAAATAAAAATGCATAACAACGGTTCCAACCGGTTCGGCTAGGGGAGGAACCCTAACCGAATCGGTTCGGTTCCGGTTCGGTTCCGGTTCCGAACCGGAACCTTGGCCGGGTCTAGGTATCAGTACGAAAATGATTTAATAATAGTGAAATTGATATTATAAATGTTGATGATGTTTTTTAAGCACTATGATATTTAAGCAAGTACGGCAGGGGTAAAAAGGGGAACTCTCTTGTTTAATACCGATCCGACCACATGAGTTAGGGGCCGAGCGCTTATGATCGGTAACCCGACCACTTAAGATCGGATGACCGGGTATTATCAGATCGACAGCAGCATTCTCAATTCAAAAGACTATCATGACCGACCTCATGAAGACCGACCAGATAGCGAGATATGCTCCAGAGATAAGTTATCCTATTCTTATGGGGTAAGGAGATAAGTTGTCATATTCTAATAGGGTATGGGAAGTGAATATAGTTTTTGACTATAAATCCTTATGGGAAAGGGAAACCATCTCCAACTGGGAATTCTTGTACAAATAGGAATCTGATTTATTCACCATTATAAATAGGAGGGTAGAGTGAGTGTAGAAGATGGAGGGGAATGAAGAGGAAGATCATTACGATCAGACAAGTTGAAAGTTGAGATGAGAATCAGAATCAATATCAGAATTATTACCATCAAACTTGTAAAAAACAAGACGCAGAGCTGAGAAGCGTGTTGAGTAATAAAAGTATCATCCTTTTTGTGCCCGTGGACGTAGGTCGGACCAAGATCCGCCGAACCACGTTAAATCTCTTTGTCGATTGGCGTATTATTTGTCTTTTGGTAAGTTTGCTTTTGGTCTCCCATAACCAAACAAATTCACTATTGAAGGAGGATTGTCTCGGGAGTAATATTCCCATATTGCCCCTGAGACCAAAATCCACCGTCAACAGTTGGCGCCGTCTGTGGGGAACTCAACAAAAAGCAGCTCGCGTAGTAAGACGATGGCAGAAGATGGAAATCACCGATCGTCAGGGATTTCACCAGATAGTTCGGGAAATCCAGGATAAAGGTCGGTTGGCCGAGCCTAATTTGAAGGAGGTTCCCGATTGAGGAGGGAAATAGTAGGGCATACTGTATCTACCATAACGTAAGGGGATATGCCAAGAATGGGTGCAGAGACCTGCGGGAGCAGGTAGAAGACTTTGTGAAAGAAGGCTATCTCAGTGTGTACATAGACCATTCGGTTTTTGAGGTCGACCAAGTTGATAGCGGAAGTCATCCGGTCGGATGCGTGGAATGCTGAGATGCAGAGAGGATGTATTAAGAAGAGCCTTGCTTGTAGTGACCCTTGTAGAGTTGCAAGAAAGGCAACGGATCCCAAAAAGGTGAGTAAGACCTCTTTTGTCTTAGGTTAACATTTGATTATGCTTGTTTGTTATGGCTCACACAATGGTTTTGATATTTGTTTTACGGCTCGGGTCTGCTCTTGTACCGCCGAGACCGATGTTTCTTTATGGCTCGGGTCTGCTTTTGTACCGCCGAGACCGATGTTTTTCTTTCCGGCTTGGGTCTGCTCTTGTACCGCCGAGACCGATGTCTCTTTCCGGCTCGGGTCTGCTCTTGTACCGCCGAGACCGATGTTTCTTTCCGGCTCGGGTCTGCTCTTGTACCGCCGAGATCGATGTTTGTTCCGGCTCGGGGCTGGATTTCGTTCCGCTTCGGCTCGGGGCTGGATTTCGTTCCGTCGAGGCCACTTGGTTTCTCTCAGCTCGGGGTCGGGTTACGTCTCACCGAGTCTGTCTCTTTGGACTGGGGATGTAACATTCCCCCAGAGCCAAGTCTTTCTTTTAGCTCGGGGTCGGGTTACGTCCCACCGAGTCGGCTTCTTTGGACTGGGGATGTAACATTCCCTCAGAGCCAAGTCTTTCTTTTAGCTCGGGATCGGGTTACGTCCCACCGAGTCGGCTTCTTTGGACTGGGGATATAACATTCCCCCAGAGCCAAGTCTTTCTTTTAGCTCGGGGTCGGGTTACGTCCCACCGAGTCGGCTTCTTTGGACTGGGGATGTAATATTCCCCCAGAGCCAAGTCTTTCTTTTAGCTCGGGGTCGGGTTACGTCCCACCGAGTCGGCTTCTTTGGACTGGGGATGTAACATTCCCCCAGAGCCAAGTCTTTTTTTTAGCTCGGAGTCGGGTTACGTCCCACCGAGTCGGCTTCTTTGGACTGGGGATGTAACATTACCCCCAGAGCCAAGTCTTTCTTTTAGCTCGGGGTCGGGTTACGTCCCACCGAGTCGGCTTCTTTGGACTGGAGATCTAACATTCCCCAAGAGCCAAGTCTTTCTTTTAGCTCGGGGTCGGGTTACGTCCCACCGAGTCGGCTTCTTTGGACTGGGGATGTAACATTCCCCCAGAGCCAAGTCTTTCTTTTAGCTCGGGGTCGGGTTGCGTCCCACCGAGTCGGCTTCTTTGGACTGGGGATGTAACATTCCCCCAGAGCCAAGTCTTTCTTTTAGCTAGGAGTCAGGTTACGTCCCACCGAGTCGGCTTCTTTGGACTGGGGATGTAACATTCCCCCAGAGCCAAGTCTTTCTTTTAGCTTAGGGTCGGGTTACGTCCCACCGAGTAGATCGTCATCAGCATAAGGGCAAAGCATTTTCTCCACGGGTAGATATCGGGATCCTCGTTGACTGAGCACATGAAGGTGGCAGGAAGGACCATATTTGTAGCCAATGCATTTTTCTCTGCGGTTCCTGGAGTGACCACCGACGGAATCATCGGCACACCATCTTTTTTTATAGTTCCCGGCATCAACTCGCAAACTCGTTGTTACCGAGAACTAGGGGATAGATGTTGATGGTGTTTTTTAAGCACTATGATATTTAAGCAAGTACGGCAGGGGTAAAAAGGGGAACTCTCTTGTTTAATACCGATCCGACCACATGAGTTAGGGGCCGAGCGCTTATGATCGGTAACCCGACCACTTAAGATCGGATGACCGGGTATTATCAGATCGACATCAGCATTCTCAATTCAAAAGACTATCATGACCGACCTCATGAAGACCGACCAGATAGCGAGATATGCTCCAGAGATAAGTTATCATATTCTTATGGGGTAAGAAGATAAGTTATCATATTCTTATGGGGTAAGGGGATAAGTTATCCTATTCTTATGGGGTAAGGAGATAAGTTGTCATATTCTAATAGGGTATGAGAAGTGAATATAGTTTTTGACTATAAATCCTTATGGGAAAGGGAAACCATCTCCAACTGGGAATTCATGTACAAATAGGAATCTGATTTATTCACCATTATAAATAGGAGGGTAGAGTGAGTGTAGAAGAGGGAGGAGAATGAAGAGGAAGATCATTACGATCAGACAAGTTGAAAGTTGAGATGAGAATCAGAATCAATATCAGAATCATTACCATCAGACTTGTAAAAAACAAGACGCAGAGTTGAGAAGCGTGTTGAGTAATAAAAGTATCATCCTTTTTGTGCCTGTGGACGTAGGTCGGACCAAGATCCGCCGAACCACGTTAAATCTCTTTGTCGATTGGCGTATTATTTGTCTTTTGGTAAGTTTGCTTTTGGTCTCCCATAACCAAACAAATTCACTATTGAAGGAGGATTGTCTCGGGAGTAATATTCCCATATTGCCCCTGAGACCAAAATCCACCGTCAACAATAAATATTACAACAATTATTGAATTTGATAATTTTGGAACACTATTAAATCACATAAATGAACTCAGTTGTGAGTTGAACTTGATCCAGAAAGAAAGTGACTCTCGGCCTGGTTTGGTGAATAATGCTCCCTCGGTTTGGTGCAAGAATAATGTTGTTGGTAGTAAACGAAAATTAGGTATTCCACTTAATTAGCAAAATCAAGGCTAACGCGATCCCGGCTCGATTTGGACTGTGCATTCGTGTACGCATATAAAAAAAAGCCTATATCCATATATTTTTACTAACTCATAATCTCACTTTTATATATAAGCTCTTTTAACCTTAGTTAGATTTTAGATGTATGATAATTTTTATTTCTTTTATTTTTACTTCTCAATTAGTGCACTTTGTCAGATAAATTCTCATTCACCTCATCATTATTTTGAGCATGTTGATGGTGTTTTCAGGCACTATAACATTTAAGACAGCACGACGAGGACAGAAGGGTAAATTCCTGGCTGGTTGAGATCATCAGAAACCGACCCGACCACAACATGTGAAGACCGACCACTTTGGTTCGTATGACCGAGCACTTTAAGGTCGGCAGGAACACTCTCAGCATAAAAGACTGTCATGACCGACCACATAAAACCGACCAGACGGCGAGACGCGTTAAAGATGACGACACTCTATTCTAACGGATAAGATAAGCGAGTTATCCTACTTTCACAAGGAGATGGAGTCAGAATCCGAAAAGGAAGAAGAAAAGAGAAGGGAACATCAGGCTGGGAATCCTTGCAAGAAGAAGAGACTAAGTTCAAATAGGATTTCTCATACAAATAGGAGTCTGATTTCTGTATTACTATAAATAGGAGAGCATAGTATGTGTAAAAGGCATCCTAAAAAATCATAAGATCACCAACAAAACTAGTAATCTGAATCTTCAAGCTCTGACTTGTAGAGATTTGAGAAGAGTGTTTGAGTAATAAAAGTACCATCCCTTTTGTGTCCGTGGACGTAGGTCGGATCCAAATCCACCGAACCACGTTAAATCCCCTTGTTGTTTGGTGTGTTTATCTGTTTTTCGCTAAATTTGCCTTTGGTCCCCCATAACCAAACAAATTCACTATTGAGGGAGGATTTTCTCGGGAGTGATATTCCAATATTACCCTGAGACCAAAATCAGCCGTCAACAGTTGGCGCCGTCTGTGGGGAAGCCAAACAAAAGCAACTCGCGTAGTGAGACAATGGCGGAAGACGGAAGCCACCAACCATCAGGGAGCTCGGCTGCAGATTGGATGGAGAAGATTGAGGAGAACCTTAGGAAGGAAAAGGAGGAAAGCCGAACTCTGCTAAAAACCATAGTAGACCGTTTGGAAGGATAGAAGGAGCACACGATGGAAAATTCGAGGCCGGGATTAGCCGACGAAAGAAAGACATAGCAGAAGGAAAGAGAATTGTCGATATAAGTGAGGAGGACAGGCACCGGAGGAGAGATCCTTACAAGCTAAGATCTGTAGTGGTTCAGGGAGATTCCCAGACCGAGGACACATGGAGGAAGAGAGTGACAAATCGTCACCAGACCCCTCCTATGATAGCCTTCGCAACACCCGGCGAAAGGAGGAAGAATATGACGAAGAAGTACGAGAAGATACCGACCTCGAGAAACACCACCCCCGGGATAACAGAAAGAAAGGAGACCGCAGGAGGCGGAGCGGAACCAAAGATAGCAACATGAAATCTTGGTTACGGGAGGAGCTGATCAAATGGGGAGTATATCCCAATACAAACAGAGGGGATGTCCAGGACGGCAAAGATGAATCTCCCCTCGCGGAAAAAATAAGGTCGGCAAGATTCCCAAAGCGATTCAGCATGCCGACCATGACACCCTACAAAGGCCACTCTGACCCGAAATCACACATCGAAAGTTTTGTCTTGTTGATGGAAGTCCAGGGAGTAGTAGGAGATGCCATCTGCAAAGTATTCCCCCTAACTTTAAGTGGACCCGCCATCCTATGGTACAGAAGCCTGGCTCCGGGGAGCATCAGAGACTTCGCACAACTTAAGAAGTCATTCATTCGACACTTCAAAGGGGCTTGCGTCCCCAAAAAGACGATTGGAGAATTAAGACTTATGAAGCAAGGGGAAGATGAACCTCTGAAGATATTTATTGAAAGATACCATAATATGGTACTCGAAGTCGGAGGGTATGAATCCCCCGAGGCCCTGGAAAGCTTGAAGGGAGCCTTGAAGGTCGGAAGGCTATGGACCCATCTAAGGATCCAAGACACCCCGGACTACGCCACCGCTCTGGAGGTAGCCCGAAAATTCGTTTTGTTGGAGAACGAAGAAAAAGTATCCCGAAAGGGAAACACTATCAGAGAAAGAACCGCAAGGGAGGGTGCCCCCGCCGAACAGAAAGAGAATCCAGAAGACCACTTCCCGAAACACAAAGAATTCAAGCCACTGCACCGGACAATCAGAGAGAAGGGCGCCGACCCAAGTAAACCATGTGGTCGGGGAAGATGCATACATTCCCCTAAAGAAGCCACTAGGACAAATTGTCATGGAGATCCAGGGGAAAGGCCTCTTAGTGGAACCCGACCAAAGGAGATTCCCCCCGGACAAAAGAAACCAAAAGGCTTATTGTGTACACCACAACTCCAAAGGACATGCAACAGACGGATGTAAAGATCTGCGAGAGCAAATGGAGGATCTAGCACGAAACGGGTATCTCAACAAATACATTGACCACGAGATCATGACGGCCAGACAAAGAGCACGTGGTCGCCAAATCAATATCATCGCAGGAGGAAGAACACTGGCCGGAAACTCTAACCGGTCAAGGAAAGATTACAGCAGAACCCGAGGACCAGATGTCTTAGAAACAGAGCAGGGCACAAGGCAACCGGGAGGCCGGTCGGTACCAATAATGTTCACTGATGAGGATACCCGAGGAGTAAGTTTCCCTCATGACGATGCATTGATAATCAAGGGCAGTCATCAGCGGGTCGGAAGTAGACAGAATCCTAGTGGACCCCGGGAGCGCAGTTGATATAATTTCCAGAGAAGCGCTGGACAACCTAGGGGTAGAATATGCAACCCTTACCAACGATAGCACCTTATATTATACGGTTTCGGAGGAGCAGCCGTTATCCCACTAGGAAGAATACAGTTGAATAACTGTCGGGACACATCCCCGGACCCGGACGATCATGACAGACTTCACTGTGGTAGACTGCATGAGCAGTTACCAGGCCATCGTCGGGCGACCCTTCATGATGAAAACGAAAGCCGCGATGTCCTGCTACCACCTAAAACTAAAATTAAATTCCCCACCCGGGAAGGGATTGGAATTGTGTGCGGAAGCCAGAAAACAGCTCGCAGCTGCTTCGCAACTCTCTCACGAGAAACTCTATGCATCACAGAAGACAGTCGAAAACGACAAAGGAACCAGGGAGAAGAAGAAGACAGAGGCCCAGGCACCTGGCCAAACAAAAGTGCTCGACTTGCTGCAGCTGAGGAAACCGAGGAGATAGAACTTTACGGGGCAGGAAAAAGTTTAAAGATAGGGGGAGGCCTGAGCGAGTCCATACGACGAGACCTTCTGGAATGCCTGAAGGGATACCCGGATGTTTTTGCCTGGGGGTACAATGACATGCCGGGGATCGACCCGAAATTCATCAATCACCGCCTAGCAGTAGACTCATCTCGCAAGCCGGTCAGGCAGAAGAGAAGGAACTTCAATCAAGAGAGGAGTAAAGTAATAGCAGCCGAGGTCGAGAAGCTACTAAAGGCGGGTCTCATCAGGGAAGCAAGGTACCCGGATTGGGTATCGAACGTGGTATTGGTCAGGAAGAACAATGGCAAGTGGCGAATGTGCGTCGATTTCACCGACTTAAACAAGGCATGCCCAAAGACAGCTTTCCTTTGCCAAACATAGACCATAGTACACCAACCACACACCTGCCAAGGCTTATGAGCTTCTTGGATTTCTCCGGATACAACCAGGTCAAAATGTGCCCGGCAGACGAAGAGAAGACGACCTTCATCACAGATCAGGGGCTTTACTGCTATAAAGTGATGCCCTTCGGGCTAAAAAACGCTGGGGCAACTTTCCAAAGGTTGGTAAACAAAGTTTTCAAACCGCTTATCGGCATTACAATGCTGGTTTATGTCGATGACATGATAACAATGTCGAAAGAACCAAACAACCACATGGACGACCTAAAAAGGACTTTCGAGCTTCTAAGAAAACACAACCTAAAGCTCAATCCGGAAAAATGTACCTTCGGCGTAGCTTCAGGGAAGTTTTTAGGCTACATGGTGAGTGCCCGGGGATTGAAGCAAACCCACAGAAGATCCGGGCAATACTGGCCCTAAAGTCTCCCAAAACAGTAAAAGAAGTACAGAGTCTGACCGGTAGAGTGGCCGCGCTCAACCGGTTCATATCACGAGCAACTGACAAATGCCACCCTTTCTTCAAAGTAATTCAAAAAGCAAAAAAGGATGTCGACTGGACGGCAGAGTGCGAGGAAGCCTTCCAGCAGCTGAAACAGTATCTCATGCAGCCCCCACTCTTGGCTAAACCACTCCCAGGTGAAACATTATACCTATATCTGGCTGTTTTCGGACCGAGCAGTAAGTTCAGTACTGATACAGGAAACCAACAAGATCCAGAAGCCTGTCTACTATATCAGCAAAGCCCTCTTAGACGCTGAAACCCGGTATCCACACGAACTGGTCGCCCTTTCACTAGTCACTAGTTACGCAGCTCAAAATTACGGCCTTACTTCCAGGCCCATCCTATCCGGGTATACACCGGCCACCCCCTAAAACAAATTCTGCAACGACCAGAGGTTTCCGGCAGATTAGTAAAGTGGTCGGTAGAACTAAGTGAGCATGACATCGCCTACCTCCCGAGAGCAGCAGTAAAGGGACAAGCCCTGGCAGATTTTGTCGCCGAATGTACCGACCCCCAGACCCTGGCTATAGACGAGGACAAGTGGGAAATGTCCGTAGACGGTTCGGCCAGCACACAAGGCAACGGCGCGGGAATCGTCCTAAAAAGCGACAAAGAGAAGAAATCTTGCTCGCCCTAAATTCGCTTTCATAGCAACCAACAATGAAGCTGAGTATGAAGCAATACTGGGCGGTTTGAGACTATGCACGGTGCTAGGGATCCAAAATGTGGTAGTAAAGAGTGACTCGCAGTTAGCCGTTCAGCAGCTAAAAGGAGCATTTCAAGCAAAAGAACCTGGCATGATGGCCTACCTGACCGAAGTACGAAAGCTAACAGGGAAGATGGGAGATGTAAGCTTCGAACAAATCCCCCGAGAAGACAATTGTGAGGCAGACTCTCTGGCACGGCTCGCTTCTTCAACAAAAGCCGAACACTCCAGGATAATCCCTTTGATCCACGTCCGGGAAAAAAACGTGGGGGAATCTGAAGTAGAAGTTCTAGATAAAGAAAGCCCAGCGTCATGGATGCAACCCATCAGAAAATACTTGGAAATGAGAGAAACCAGAGGACAGAGCAGAGGCCAGAAAGTTAAGGTACAAAAGCACCAAATTCTCCCTAATTAACGGGGTACTTTACCGACGGGGTTACTCAGTCCCCCTCTTAAGATGTCTTGCCGAAGAAGAGGCAGATTATGTGCTCAGAGAGATACATACGGGCATCTGTGGAAGCCACGCCGGAGGTCGCTCAATCGCTTTCAAAGCCTTAAGACAAGGTTTTTACTGGCCGACCATGCACCAGGACGGCGTAGAAGTAGCCCGCAGGTGCGAAGGATGTCAGAAAAACGCAAACCTCCACCACCAACCAGCAGAACAGTTGACCACGTTGCTCAGTCCCTGGCCGTTCGCCCAGTGGGGGCTAGACATCATTGGACCGATGCCACAAGGGAAAGGACAGGCGAAGTATGCCATCGTGGCCATAGACTATTTTACCAAATGGGTGGAGGCAGAGCCATTATCCACCATAACGGAGAAAAGAGCCACTGAATTCCTGAGGAAAAATATCGTCTGCCGGTTCGGGATTCCCCGAGCCATCATCACAGACAACGGGAAGCAATTTGACAGCAAAGGTTTCAGAAAACTCTGCGAGGACCTCCAGATTGCCCTAAGATTTGCTACACCAGCCCATCCCAAATCAAACGGCCAAGTCGAGGCAACGAACAAGACCATCAAGGCCAACCTCAAAGCTCGGCTTGGATCCAGCAAAGGCCTATGGGTCGAGGAACTACCAGAAGTACTATGGGCGCATCGGACAACCTATAAGGACTCCACGGGAGAAACCCCGTTCTCCCTAGCATACGGGTATGAAGCTGTCATCCCAGCAGAGATCGGAGTAAACTCCCATAGGGTTCAGCACTACGAGAGTAAGCAGAATGAAGGACTTATCAGAAACCACCTCGACCTGATCGAAGAAAAGAGAGAGAGATCGGCCATGAAGACAGCAATTTACCAACAAAGGATGGCCCGTTTTTACAACAAAAGGATTCGGACACGCACCTTCATCCCAGGCGACCTAGTGCTAAGAAAGGTCACCCTAAATACTCGAAAGCCAGAGGAGGGCTCCCTGGGCGCCAAATGGGAAGGGCCCTACAAGGTGATAAAGTGGTAAAACCAGGAGTGTACATCCTAGAACGGCTTGAC
The DNA here is from genome assembly GCA_019454045.1 of Zanthoxylum bungeanum. Classification (NCBI taxonomy): domain Eukaryota; kingdom Viridiplantae; phylum Streptophyta; class Magnoliopsida; order Sapindales; family Rutaceae; genus Zanthoxylum; species Zanthoxylum bungeanum. The sequence continues at coordinate 72,887 of SKCR01035335.1, read as the reverse complement.
GGCACAAGATTAAAAAAGCCATGGAATGCCGAGATGTTGAGAAAATACTTCCAGTAAACGTCCCCTCCCTCCTATCTGCTTACTACAAACAAATAAGGGACATGATTCAAATACAGAGCCTTTCTCGAAATGGCCCACAGAGAGTTGTAAGAAGGGCAGTATGTCCCCAAGTATCAATAAAAACTTTTGTTATTTATCCGCTCTTCTAAAAAAATAAAAGTTTGCAAAAGAACTCCGGGGACATACTCAATGCAACAATCCAAAACATAAGGAGAAATTCGCCCTTAATATTCCAAACAGCTCGGGGTCGGTATATCCCACCGAGTCAGCCCTTCGGACTGGGGACGTAACATTCCCCCAGGTCCAAGTGCTTCTTCAGCTCGGGGTCGGGTATATCCCACCGGTCAGCCCTACGGACTGGGGACGTAACATTCCCCAGGTCCAAGTGCCTTCTTCAACTCGGGGTCGGGTACGTCCCACCGAGTCAGCCCTACGGACTGGGGACGTAATTCCCCCAGGTCCAAGTGCCTTCTTCACTCGGGGTCGGGTACGTCCCACCGAGTCAGCCCTACGGACTGGGGACGTAACATTCCCCCAGGTCCAAGTGCCTTCTTCAGCTCGGGTCGGGTATATCCCACCGGGTCAGCCCTACGGACTGGGGACGTAACATTCCCCCAGGTCCAAGTGCCTTCTTCAACTCGGGGTCGGGTACGTCCCACCGAGTCAGCCCTACGGACTGGGGACGTAACATTCCCCCAGGTCCAAGTGCCTTTTTTAGCTCGGGGTCGGGTTACGTCCCACCGAGTCATAATCATTAGTCTGGGGACGGGACATTCCCCCAGAACCATCTCTCTCCAGCTCGGGGTCCTTAGGGACATACTCGACGCAGAGGATCCGTGAGAAGCATAGCACGGGGAGGGATGATACCCCCGTGGCGATTGCTTACTCCAGTGTTACCGAACATAAGGAGGAATATGCCCTTAATGTGTCGAACACTCTTTGATCCTCATTTACCCGATGTAATGGATCCGTGGGAAAGCATAGCACGGGGAGTGACGAGGCCCCCGTGACGATTGCTAGCTCCAGTGATACCGGACCTGAGGAGGGATATGCCCTTAGCGTCCCGGACACTCTTTGATCCATTCATCACTCGGATCCGTGAGAGGCACAGCACGGGGATGCGTTGAGCCCCTGTAGCGTGTGCCTACTCCAGCGTGGTAAGGAGGAGCCCTCATGAAATACACAGGCTCCCCAGTGGACCGACGTGTAGAGGATGTGCCCTTACCAATCAAACGCTCTTTTTGATCCGAATCCTGGTTCGCCGGGACGCTGAACTGAAAGATTCAGAATTGTGTTTTGGGAAACTCGGGCAGGACGCTGTTTTGAGGCATCCATGTTGTTATTCTTTAACATTTTCATGGGATAGGTGCTAAGTCACCCCCGGCTTTTGATTTTATTCCAACTTGTTTTTTTTGTTTTTCGCCGGTCTGGCAGAGGGACGCCCATGCCGGATTTGGCAGGACTTCAAGAGGTTGATTCACTTCCCTTCTGTGCAAGTCCCAAAAATTATTCGGCTCGGGGCTGGATTCGTTCCGCCGAGGCCACTTGGATTACCTGGCTCGGGGCTGGATTCGTTCCGCCGAGGCCACCTATTTATTGGGCCCGGGGCTGGATTCGTTCCGCCGAGGTCACTTGGTTTCTCTAAACTCGGGGTCGGGTTACGTCCCACCGAGTCGGTTTCTTTGGACTGGGGAGGTAACATTCCCCCAGGTCCAAATCCTTCACTCAGCTCGGGGTCGGGTTACGTCCCACCGAGTCGAACTCTTTCGGTTTGGGGAGGTAATATGCCCCCAGAACCCAAACGTCTCACTCAGCTCGGGGTCGGGTTACGTCCCACCGAGTCGAACTCTTTCGGTTTGGGGAGGTAATATGCCCCCAGAACCCAAACGTCTCACTCAGCTCGGGGTCGGGTTACGTCCCACCGAGTCAAACTCTTTCGGTTTGGGGAGGTAACGTTCCCCCAGAACCCAAGTCTTTCACCCAACTCGGGGTCAGGTTATACCCCTCCGGTTCATAATGACCCCTGAGGGACTCATATTGTTCGGACAAAAAAAAATAGAGAGAGACACGAAATAAACATAAGATATATATATATGTATGTCAAAGTACAACTTAAAGTTTTATTACAAAAATATGTAAGTGTACATAGGGCCCCGGTCGGGTTACCCTTTCTCATTCAGCCCCAGCCCGCACAGGGCAGGAACTTCTTCCTCAACTGGCTCTGACGACGGGAGGATTGGCTCGATCTCGGGAGGAGGGATCTCAAGGCAGTCCTCGCCTGCGACAGAAACCTCAGGTCGTCCTTCATGGGAACCTCAGAAGCCGGAACGATCGAAACCGGGGCAGGATCCATCACTTCCTCGGTAGGGGAGGGAGCCACTTCCGGAACTCCTCCTCGGAGATCTCCCCTTTACAGAAACTGATGGCCGCGTATATAGGATCCATGTTCAGACTCGGCAACACCATCGGTATCAGTTCGGCGCAGTCACCAACTCCCTCTAGGCGGATAGCCTCCTTCTCGGCCTCAAGATCGGCCTCTCTTTCCTCAAGCTCGGTTTCTTTCCTCACAAGATCATCCCGAGCCCGCGCCATTTGCTCTTCATTAGCCTTCAACTTGGTTTCAGCACTGGCCACCTTGGCCTTCAAAACACCAATTTCAGATTGGGCGGTCTTCAAATCCTCCCGAGCGTTGTCAGCAAGCTTTCGCTCCAGCGCAGCCGCAGCCTTAAGAGCCTTGTTAACTTTGAAGTTCTCGATGGCAGTCAACTCAAGGTTTTGAATCACCCCCTCCCGGTCGGCCAGCTTGGTTTCCGTCTCTGTAAGACGATTCTGAAGTCTCTGGGCCTGACCGCCATCGGACAATAGGCTCAAAAGAAGGTCCTTGTTCTTCGCCATAAGGTAAGTGGCCTGCACAAAAATAAAGAAGGTCATGATACGATATGAAGAAAACCGAGAACCGAAGTCAGAAAAGAAAAAGAGAATAGAACTACCTTTGCCATCTGAGAGCTCATCTCGGTGATCACAGCCTCGGGCGAGATATCCTCATACCTCGAGACCTCCTCAGGAGGAATCACCTCGGCCAATTCATTGAAGGCCGGCACTAAATGGGAAGTGGCCTCCCGGATGTTTTCTCCCAGGTCATCCACCCCGAGGGTTACAGAACCCTTTCGCTTTTTTGAGGAGCCCACGGAAGATTTTTTGCCCCGGCGAGCATCTTTCTTCTTGCCCGGGACAGGATCCTCCTCCTCCTCTTGGACCAGCTCGGTCTCCTCAGCCCCAAATTGACGCCTCCTCTTCCTCAAAGGCTTCGGCGGACTGGTGAGACGAGCAGACCCCGATGATTGTGCACCAGGAGAAGATAGATCACGAGCAGCCGGCTGAACCCTCCCTTGAGACGCCCTCTCAGCCCCTGCAGAATCAGGTTGTGCCCGGGAAGTTCCCGTTTCAGCATGACCGGCTTTCTTCATGGTACCGGCCAACTTCTCAAGAAATTTTGGCCTCTTCGACATGCCTACAAAAAAAAAAGAAAAAGGAAAATCAGGACCCGAGCATATAACAAAGATATCAAACATGATAAAACAAACAGGGAAGATCATCAAAACAGCCACCAGACACCTACCTATCCGACCAGAGACTTCCGGAGGGACGGTCTGAGTAAGGCCTGACTCAACAAAGGCCGCATCATTGACCAACTTCCTCCAGTGGGCAGCATACCCCCGAGCCCAATGTACCCGCCTCCGAACCTGACGAGAAACCTTTGTAGCATCTCGCCAACAAGCTGGGAGAAACCAGAGAAGTCAGAAACCTAAGAAACTAAGAACAAGAATAAAGAAAGAAAGAAGGGGTATTAAAACTCCTAACCTCCAGCCTTGAAGATATCCGAAACCGAGACGTCCTTCTCAAACGATCTCAGGACCCGACCCCAATCCCCAGTAGCCCAGAACCAAAAATCCTTGAAATTCTTGTTGGAGTCGGGGAGTTTCTGGACAAGGTTGGACGAGCTATCGTAAGCAGAAAGGTAATACCAACCGTAATGAGTCTTTGGGTTAGACTTCAAACGGTATAACCTCTTCACCTCTTCCAAGCAAGGTACACCTAAACCTGCCCGGTGCCAGACCACATATATGCCGGCCAGAATCCGCCAGCTGTTCAAGCTCAATTGGCAAGGGGCAATCTCCATCTCGGCCAGCATCCAAGCGAAATAACGTTGCATCGGCAGCCGTAGCCCACTCAAAAAAGACAGGAAGAAGTGCCACCGAGCCCTCATCAGGTTGACTAGCACGATCCATTGGGCCGGGACTTCAAGGGCTATATCTATCGGGATGTCGTATCGTTGCCGCAACAGCGCAAGATCATCCTCAGTTATTTTGGAGGGACGATTCATATCCAGAGCCGACGACCCAAGTTCACCGGGCTCCGGGTCCTTCCGAGGAACCCTCTGATGGTAGGAGTCTTGTTCAATCTCAGAAGGAGTTGGGGTAGTGTCAAGGTCTTCTACGCTAGGTGCCCCCGAGCCCGAGGAGAGCTCCTCAGCAAGGGGAGCCGAGATATTAACAGGCTTTTCAGGGGAGGAATTGCCGTCAGACATCCCTGACACCCACAGAAAAACAAAGAAGGAAGGGGAAGTCAATCTACAGCTAAAAAGAAACTACCCACGGTTTCCATGTTAAACTAAAGCAGGTGGTCTCTAAAAGTGCCCTAAAGCAGAACCCAGCAAACCATAAATCTTTTCCTAGCAAACACAGATTCATAAAAAACGAAAGAGGAAGAAGTTGTTCAGAAGACTTACTTGTTCTTCTCAGAAAAGGCAGAAGGTTGTTCAGTGCGGGTGTGCCCGTTCCTTATGTTCACAGCACAGAAGAAGAAAAAGACCACGGTTGAACTTCGGAAGCACGGAGTTGGGCAAATCACAGAGATATTTGCAGAAAAGAAGAAGAAATTGCCGAAAAAGATTGAACAGTGAAAGCCTCGCCCTTTTATAGTCATGGCAAAGACGCTCGTGACCATTGGATCTAAGGAAGAGCCCGGATGAACGCCAAGTGTCGACTACAAAAGGGGTCTCCCAAGTTCAAACAGACGGCTGAGATCAGCCCACTGTGAAGACGCCTCTGCACGGTCGATTCGTCCCCTCTTTTGGCGGGAACCCGGCGGATGTTTGACAAGTGTCAAAATTAGAAGAAACCCTAAAGTTGATTTGATAGGCATTTAAACGGACGTGACTGATTGCGTGTCTCGAGACGAAACGCTTAAAAAGAGGCAACAAAGCATTTCTCGACCCAAGACCGACCTCCAACAGAGCAAGTCAGAAACACCTTCTTTGTGTAGTTCCCGGCACCAACTTGCACGCTTGTTGGAACCGAGAACTAGGGGACAGATGTTGATGGTGTTTTCAGGCACTATAACATTTAAGACAGCACGACGAGGACAGAAGGGTAAATTCCTGGCTGGTTGAGATCATCAGAAACCGACCCGACCACAACATGTGAAGACCGACCACTTTGGTTCGTATGACCGAGCACTTTAAGGTCGGCAGGAACACTCTCAGCATAAAAGACTGTCATGACCGACCACATAAAAACCGACCAGACGGCGAGACGCGTTAAAGATGACGACACTCTATTCTAACGGATAAGATAAGCGAGTTATCCTACTTTCACAAGGAGATGGAGTCAGAATCCGAAAAGGAAGAAGAAAAGAGAAGGGAACATCAGGCTGGGAATCCTTGCAAGAAGAAGAGACTAAGTTCAAATAGGATTTCTCATACAAATAGGAGTCTGATTTCTGTATTACTATAAATAGGAGAGCATAGTATGTGTAAAAGGCATCCTAAAAAAAATCATAAGATCACCAACAAAACTAGTAATCTGAATCTTCAAGCTCTGACTTGTAGAGATTTGAGAAGAGTGTTTGAGTAATAAAAGTACCATCCCTTTTGTGTCCGTGGACGTAGGTCGGATCCAAATCCACCGAACCACGTTAAATCCCCTTGTTGTTTGGTGTGTTTATCTGTTTTTTCGCTAAATTTGCCTTTGGTCCCCCATAACCAAACAAATTCACTATTGAGGGAGGATTTTCTCGGGAGTGATATTCCAATATTACCCTGAGACCAAAATCAGCCGTCAACAGAGCATATTCATTATCATTTCTAAAGTACTACTCACGAGGAAGATTGCGTCATAATCCCATCATTTTTCACAATAAATATCATTTAAAATTGTACCTCAAAATAGGAAAAAATACATACATTTCCCTTATTCCAACACAAGATGCTGTTTGAACTACATATTGAATTTTTTCTTCCCAGCTGTTTTGATAACTTGTGGCACAAAGAAAGGCTGCCAACCCAAAAAATTTTGTCGATTTCGTCTTGTCTTAAAGGCAAAAGAAATTGATCATCCCCTTGTCTCATTGTTAACTTACCATAATACCCCTATCAATATTTGCAATGACTCATTCAATTAATTATACATATTACAAAATTTATATATTTATATATATTAATTTAAAAATAATTATATACTAATTATAACTCCATTTGTCATTTTAATAATTATTTTTTTATTTTATAATTTTTTGATTTTTGTTAATAAATATTACAGATTTCGTATCTATTCATTTATTTTTTTGATTCATTTTTATTTAATTAATACTACTTATATATTAAATAATATAATTTAACCAAATAAAATTAAATTATAAAATAATTTTTTGATAGTCCATTTGTTTAATAAATCTAATATATTTATTAATTTTTTTTTAAAAAAATTACTTTATTAAAAGTAGTGTTGATTCTGATTCTGATTTTATATATTATTTATTAAAAGTTGTTTGTCTTGTTTAATTTCGTAAATTAGTATCCGTATCTACTTTTACTTTTTTTTTTAAATTGTTTTTTATATTAAAAGTTGTGTTGATTATGATTATGATTTTATATTTTCTTTATTAAAAGTTGTTTGTCTTATTTAATTTCGTAAATCAGTATCCATATCTACTTTTATTTTTTTTTAAATATTTTATTAAAAGTTGTGTTGATTCTGATTCTGATTTTATATTTTCTTTGTTAAAAGTTATTTGTCTTATTTAATTTCATAAATCAGTATCCATATCTACTTTTACTTTATTAAAAATTATTTGTTTTATTTGTGTTTACTTCTTATATAAAGAGGTAGTTTGTAAGTTTGAAGGTAAGATCATTTGAGCCTCTCTCATCTCATTCTCTCTTTCCCCTTCAACATATCATTATCTCTTCTTATAATAGAGTTATCATTTTCGCAAAACATTATGGATAACTATAACTTGAGCTCATTTTCAGATAGTTGGTCAGACGAGAATGAAGTTCGAAGTGCAAATTTTATTTATTTACTATTTAAATTATTGGTCATTATTGTAAATTTTACTAATGAAAAAATATAATATTTTTTAAATTACAGGGCATAGTCTGCACATTCGAGAATGAAATTATATTTGAAAATATCATGTCATCCCTACAATTATCTTTGAAAAAATACACAAGATGTTGAGAAATCAGTTTGGGAAAATTCAAAAGTCATTCGAGAAATCTTTGAACATTTCACGACATACACATTTGCGTGAGGAGATTTTTAATCAAATAAGGTGTCAGATTTCGTTAGAGGTGATGGAGTACATTTATGATCAGCTGAAATGTGTTGAGGAAACATCTCACCAACTAGCCGGCATATGCAACTGCTCGTTCAAAATAATATATGGATTGCCGTGTATGCACGATATTGCATATTGTCTTCATCTTTCCATCCCAATATCGATACAAAGTGTTGCCGCACATTGGAGAAGGTTATCAATGCACGTACACGAGTTCAATTATGATGCAACACGACCTAGCAGGATATCAAACGTTGTTGAATTATTAGATGAGATGGATCCATGTATGCGATAGCATACAATAGACAAGTTTCTCGATATGGACGATCCATCTCAAAGCACAATTCGAGTCCCTTCGTACAATACTGAACATAGAGGTCGACCTACAGGTAGAGATGAGCAAAGCAAACGTCACATACCTTCTTTTGGATATGCTTCCATTTCAGGATCTAGGGTCACTCAACCAACTGTACCGACTCTAGGGAGATGGGGCCGTGGGAGGCGATCAACTCATGACCAGTCTCAACTTCCACCGATCTGTGATACCTATATTCAGAAATTACATGTGGCATATCAACGTTATATTTCTCACACTATTGATGTTCAAGCTAATGGTCATTGTGGATTCAGAGCAATAGCTGCACTAATCGAGTATGGCGAAGAAGGTTGGGGTCAAGTACGATGCGACCTTATTGAAGAGATTCAACAAAATAAAGATTTATATGATCGACTTTATCCATCAAACGGATGGGCATATAATCTATTACATTTACTGCATTTCTTCTAGTCGCCGGCACCAGAGGTACATTGGATAGACTCAATGAGTTTAGGAATTGTCATCGCTTTGAGGTACAATCTTGTACTGCATACATTTGCTGAGAATGTTTGGAGTTGTTGTACTCACTTGCCATTAAGGTCCCCTACAGTTCCAGAGAAAGAGCGTCAATAAATAGCTATAGCTTATGTTGGCAGACACTTTGTGCAAGTTTTTTTACACCCTCATTACCCTGTACCACCCATCTCAATGTGGTGGTGGGAACATTCATCGCACGAAGTTAAAGAATGGGCCACTCGTTATAGGATTCGTAATCAATTATGGTACGAAGTATTGGGTATATCACCAAGTGAGACATGATGAGACTTTGGAGGCAACATAGATTAGAATTTATGTTTTTATATTTTAAGTGTAAGTTTTTGTGTTGTTATTGTACTATTTTTTAAATATATATTTTTCTAATATACATGAGAACATTTTTATAATACATAAGTAGTGTTAAATAAATTAAAAAAGATCACAAAAATTAAATGAATAAATGAACACAAAATAAATAATAATAAATATGAAATTTGTAATATTCATTAAACAATAAAAAATATATATAAAGTAAAAAAAATTATAAATTTTTTTAAAAAATTATAAAATAAAAAATTTAATAATAAAATAAAATAAGTACATATGTTATTTTTATATATATCAATATATAAAAAGTGGGATATATTTTGTTTATTTGGGAAATTGAATTTTTGAGAAAGATAAGGGGCAAATTCGGAATTGCCGGGGAGAAAAATTTAAAGTAACTGTCGGGGGAAGATAAGGCCTCAAGGTAAAATCAGTGAGAGCCTTAACCACTGCTTTGAAAATCAAACCGGATCAATCAATCGGATCTATCGAATCAGGAATTTATCGTGAATTCGGTCCAGTTAATTTATAAAAATCAGATGATAAAAAAATCGATCAAATCCGATTAAAATTGGTAAAATTCGGTCAAAACCAGAGAATCGAACCTAACAGATTCAAATTTTTATTTTTAAAAAAAATTTAAATTTAAAATCAAAAACTAAAACTTAATATTTTTCATAATTTTTTATTAAATAAAACCATTTATGACGTAGGTCAGTTCTACCGATTCTTTTAGAATGGTTCAACTGATCGAACCACCAACCCATTAAATTTTTGAATCACCGATTCAATTATTGATCCAGTTATGAAAACACTGACTCGTTTTATAACATACTTGATGTCTTGGTTTCTGAACTGTTTTGGTTTCATAGAAGTAGGGGTGGCAAAACGAATCAACGAATCGAATTTGTATCGAATCCTAAATGAATCAAATCAAAATATCATGGATTCGTATTCGATTCGTTTATTAAACGAATCCTAATATCAGGATTCGTATTCGATTCATTTATTAAACGAATCGAATACGAATATTCGTTTATTCGTTTAGTCATAATATTATTTAAATAAAATAATTACCACACTTGATTTACATTAATTATTCATAAATATAAATATGAAATATGTAATTAATATATTTACTAAAAATACCTCACCAAATATCGAAAATATTACTTTTTTTTTTTATGGTAATTAGCTATAATTTCTCGAATCTTAATTCAAAATTAACAAGAACTAGTAAATAAAAATAATAAAACGAATCATAAACGAATAAACGAATCAACGAGATTAAATTCATATTCGATTCGTTTAATAAACGAATCTAATCGAATTGACTCATTTATTAAACGAGTCCATTTTTTCAAACCCGTATTCGCTTTAAAGCGAATCGAATCGAACAAATAAACGAATCCTGACTCAAATTGTCACCCCTACATAGAAGGTCTATGAGATGGAGAAGCACTTTAGGAATTTGGTGGTCGGGAGTTTTGTGTTCTAAACTTTTAGCTAGCATTGTTGCTCGTGATTAAAATTTTAAATCAAAACTATTGGTATCCAGTCATAAAAATTTTATTGTTACCAGATCTGTTATTATTACTTCACTTTCTGACTACTGCTCGTACTCATTTCATTCGCAAAAAATTTAGTTGATAATATCATAATTAAATTCATGACTAACCTCATTTTCTTTTTTGTTACACTATCATTATATTATCAATTATAAGGGGTGTGCCTGAAACAGCCGGGGGTATTACCAGTAGCGTATCTAGAAATTTCAGTCAGTGGGGGCTAAATTTTTTTCCTTACTAAAATAATAATAATGAATTCATACATATTTTTTGAAATTACAAGATGATCCATATACTTTTGAAAAATATGAAATAGCCTATAGTTTTTAAACTTATAAATTAACCCAATTTTTCAGAATTATATTTTTATTCATAATTTCTAAAAATACCAATTTACCCAAAAAATGAAGTAAAAATTTATTTTAAATTATGTATTTTAAGTTTATGTAGTATATTATATACTAAATTTCCGCTAATTTATTGTAGATTTAATCATTTTTTTAATTAAATTATTAAAACCTAGTGTTAAAACGCAATATTTTTGCTTTGAACAACTATAAATAAAATATAAATATAAAAAATATTTAAATTATATTAATATGTGAATATTTTACACATAACAACTATACACGATGTGGTTTAGTAAAAAAATCACTACAAATATATCAATAAATTATAAGATCAATAACCAAACCTAAGTATAAATATAGTTTTTTTATTTTTTTTTTTATTTAAATGTAATGAATCCCTATTCTTTTGCAAATGGAAAAACACATAAATGAGTGGATTTAAAATGAAAAAGTCAATTATCTATACACATACAAATTAAATATAATTATTTTAGATATGTTTAAGAAATAAGATTGATGCAAAAATGTATTGGAAATTTTTTAACTAATTTGGGCTTGGGCTTACATATTATATTAAGAAAATACAACACAAAAAATTAATAAATAATGTATTTATTGGTGTTGCTTAATTATTTTTTTTTCATATATATATATAATTTATAAAAAAAAAAAAATAATTGGTGCCCAGTGGGGGCAACTGCCCCCACTGGGCACCAAGTGGCTCTGCCACTGGGTATTACTATTAGAGTGTATGTCACAAAACCAGTTATGAATGTTATGATTTAAGACATAATTTTTATAATATCGTTTATTATTTATTAATAAAAGGCATTTTTTCTCTACATATTGTTACATCCATATTTCACGTATATGTCTCACGACGTTATATCAAATAATATCGTTAATTCAAATGAGTTTGTGATTATGAGAGTCAACGATATTTATACGAATAAGTCTCAAAGTAAGTTCTTGGTAAAATGTAATTACTATATAGGACACTAATATATCACTTGACAATATTATTGTGTGTCGTCTAGTTTGACATAGGATGTTAATAGAATGAATGATGTCACATATCATAAGGACCCAAACAATAGATACTTTCATTAATAGAATGAAATATCGGACACGATTACATAAACGTAAGATCACGTGGTAATATTATTTAAGGTCATTGATTTTCGTAATAATACAGTAGTATCGCCATATGCTCTGACCTTAGATCATATGATGACTTGTGCGATAGTACTCGTAGTTCACTAGTATATTGACACACTCACAAAGTGGTTCTTTACTCTCAGGTATAAGAGTGTCGAAGTAATAAATTAACCCAGTAAATCCGAGGTCGATCCACATGGAATATATTTAGTAAAATAAAATAATAATTTGAGTAAAAAAAGTGAATTGATTTAAGTGATGAATAATTTTTAAATTAGGATGTAGCAATAAATTAAAAATAGTGGGCTAGGAGATCCACTTTTAATATTTCAAATATAGAAAAATCCTATTTTTTATAATATATTAATTGTCACTACTACCCAGTTAATTTACTTCAGGAATTAATTATGTCAAAACATATAAAACTAGCCATAAAGGCGGTGATAACATATATCTATAACAAGTCCAGTTAGGTACTCAATTGTGCCAAATATATAAAACCAGTCATATAAGCGGTAACAAAGTTTATCAATAATTAATCCAGATTTAAATTAAATATTAGTCTTCAGATTACAATTCATATATTATAATATAAGTAATATTAATCCATATTTTTATATTAAGATTTTCACCATTTACCCCAACTTGATGGAATTAGCTACTCATGATTTGAATAAAAACACACATAATTTTATTACTGAAAGAAAAAATTACAACAACTTTAAAAATAAAACACATAAGAGCTATGACTTTTCACAAAATCTCAGAGAGAATTCTATGGAAGAAAGCTAAGGAAATGAGGTGCAAAACACCTCTATTTATAGCAAGAGGTGCTCAACACCTTATTCCTCATTTATTTATTTATTTTATTATTATTTTAAAGTCATACAACCTTTCAAAGATTGTATGACTTTTACATGCAAATGGAAAATGATAACCACCTTTCGGTGGGTTGTCATTTTCTAATTATAAATATATTATTTTCTTACATGTAAATGGACAATGATTTTTTTATGTAGCACACGTTGGATTCTTCATCAATTTCGACCTTGAAAACCTCATAACTAGAAACTATTGCAAAGAGAAAGTTGTAGATATTTAAATCTTCTTTCATCTGGATCTAAAAACGCATCAATCCGATATCATAGTAAAAAATTATGGCCAAAATATGAAAATTGCATAAGGTTGGAATTTCTGAAATTGTACACTGTTAAAACGACCTTTTAAGTTTATGGCCTCCAAAATCCAAATGTCACGTCTATTTTTCTAATTATGCATCCATATTATTATTTCACCTACATAAGAAATAAAAATCATAATAATAATATATAAAACATAAATTTAATTTTTATTTCACAAATGTACTAAATTAGGGGGATTAATGAAACTACAAGTATAAAATGATTACTTTCATTTGAATAAATGTACACTTTGTAGTATTCATCATATATCATCATTCGACTATCAACGTCTTTTGAATAAATACTAGATGACCCTGAACTATTAACGTACGAAGTCACATGTGTTTCAAGATGATATCAGATATCTTTGATAATAAAAGTTAGAGATGTTTCAAGGAGACTCAAAGTTATGGATATAAGTATTTGGCCAAAGTAGTCGATATCTTAGAGATATCAAATTCACAAGATATACTTTAAAGATATATCAAGTAGAAATGATTTGACCTAACCATGATCTTAGACTCGATAAGAAACATAAATATCGGAAGAAATACGATGACATGCTCGAAGTGTATTCTAATAGGTTCATATTTTTTCCCACTTCATTCTTCAACTAGGGGTCATGGCTTGCTGCTAGGCGATTACCTATGGTCTGTGTAATATCATAAAGATGAAATATTAAAGAGTTAATATTATTTCAGTGCTACTCGATAATGAACCTAAGACAGTTGCACAAATATAGTTCTCGTCTATGTTACACATTCAATGATGTTTATTAAGAGTAAATAAATGATTATTTTGGCAAAATAAAATTTCCTAATTTGATTAGGATATTCGAAATATTTCGGAAATATTAATTTGATTAATAAATTCAAAATATAAAATTAGATTTAATTATTTAAATAAATTTTTGATATTTATATTAAATAAATTTAATTTAATTAGATGTAATTTTAATTATTTATTAATTATAATTAATTAATTATTGAGCCAAACTAATATTTAATCTATTGGGCTTTAATTTAGTGGGTTAGCATCTAAATTAATTATAGTCCTAATTAAGATTAAAAAGGGAAGTCTCTAGTTTATTAAGATTCCTAATTTGATTAAGTATCCTAATTTATTTTGGAAATAATCTTTAAGAGACCAAATTTGATTTGGAGGGATCCTGGAGTGCCGTTATTATATTGGGATATAATTGAAGCATTCCCCATCTATTAATAGATAGAGAATTCGGCCAAGGGATATACAACTCCCCTTGGCCGAATTTTGTTCACTCTCTCTCTTTGGTTTTTCCAAGTTTGTTTGAAGATTAATTCAAAGAAAAATATTTCGTTAATCCCCTTTTTAAGACTTCAACATCCAAGAAAAGAAAAATAATTTCTTTATTTTCAAAGTGAGAGCAATTTGTTTGTAGAGAAGTGCTAGTGTGTCAATTAGAAGTGCAACGCTTGGTGCACTACTACATGAGAAAATTCAAGAATGATATTCAAGAAGGCTCAGAAAAATAATAAACACATCAAGTTATATTTTATTATTATTAAATATTATTTATGTTGATAAATAAAATTTATTTGCATTCTTATAAAATTAATAGGGATTAAATTTTATTTTTATTTATATATTTGTTTACATCAACAACGGCATAATCACGATCCTTAAAGTGGTTTTGGAAGAAAATTTTAAATTCTAGTCACATGGATGCTTCCGCGTTAACCCAAAACTTTACAGTGGTATCAATAGCTTTGAGGTTATGTCGTTTTGATGAAAATAAATTAAAGCATATTTATGAGATCATATTCAGCGCTGTTCGGTTAGGCTATTATTTTATGTGGTTAAAATCGTTATTTTGTGCTGAAGTTTTTTGTAAAGATACTAGACATATGGACTAACGACTGTAAAATTTTAACTCAATTGGAATTCGGAAATGTTGTCTGCTGCACGAAACAATCTCGCGGACAGAGCCTGGAAAATCAGGAAGCTAGTTTCGTGTCATGACGCGCGATTCGAGTCGTGATGCTCGTACCAGAGAGTCGCGACGCGCTGCGTCAATAAATAATTTGAAAACTTTGGAAGTTTTAGGGTTTTAATGTAAATAGCCAAAAGTTTGGAGGTCAAATTATAACCTTTAAAATTACAAATTTTATAAAATTTCCAGAATTTAATTTTGAGTAAGATTAAAATTTCATTTTCCATTATTTTTGGAAGAAATTCTAATAGAAATTGAGTTGTTACTAGTTTTAAACTAAATAACTTCTTAGGAAGTTAAACCCAAATAGAATTTAATTTGATTAAAATTAAATAACCACAAGAATCATAATACAATTTTGATTATATCTTTTAATTATTTAATATGATTAAAACATTAATTGATAATCAAAGAGTAATTTTTTTTAAAAGTTTCAAGATTAGTAATAGGATTATTCAATCCAATAAAGCCTAAGACCTTCTCGAACAAAAATGTACTAAAGAGAACTCTGTCACCAAGACGATAAGAGCCTAAGAAGGTAGAGCCTTAAGTAGTCACGCCGGACCCCCCTCATCTTTCTGGGAGTTTTTTTTTCTAGTTACCGAGTCTAGAGCCAAACATAAAAGGTATGTGGTAAATGTGCTTGTGCACGATGAAAGTATAAAATATAAAAACATCAAGATGCACTAAAAGAAAAGACATAAATCATATAGGATATGAATAATTAAATAATCCACAAGATTGAATATTAAGCCTTAACCTTCCAACACAATCAAATAGCCTACTAAATATATTTTGGCAATCCCAAAACCCATTAGGTGATATACCCTTATATGTTTAAATATTTTTTGACTTGTTCGTCTATATAGCCCAATGATTGTAAACCCAAAACCCATTAAGTGAGGGCCAATCACATGTGTTATGTGACAAAAGGTGTTGGGCCTAAGCTTAACTAGTGAAGATGTCAAAACCCATTAGGTGAGACATTGCTCGTTAGAGGTGGAAAGGTCAAGCCTTGTATAGAGATACAAACAAAATGAGTTTTGACTCATTGGAAATGAAGTGCCAAAACCCAATAGGTGAGGCAAGACATTAACTATGAGAACTCGACATCCCAGTAGGAATATATCCAACAATATTTCCGTCTTCCACATAGGGAAGTGTGGAATTCGAGTAAAATTAGTGGGAGTAACATTGTTTAAAAGATCTTAAACTTTAATTAAACACTTACTATAAAATTATTAACAAACTTGTGTTTTCAATAGAGTACGTGATACAAAATGAATCCACTAGCATCAATACTTGACAAAGATAAACTCATTGGCCCCAAATCATAGATTGGCGACGCAAGCTCAAGATTGTCTTGGATTACGAACGCCTATACTATGTTCTCGATATGAATGATCCTGATTTTATTGATGATGATACCTCTGCTGAAGAGGCCACTACTTATTATAAGTGGAAAGACGATGAGCTAAAGGTAGGATGCTACATTAAAGTTTCTATGAGCTCAACTTTGCAAGAGCAATATAAGAGGATGGACTCTTCGATGGAAATCATGAAACACCTACAAGAGTTGTATGATACTAGATACGATATAACTAGCAAGTTATTCAGGATAAAGATGAAGGATGAGTGATGAACTCTAAAAAGTATACATTTAATAAGGAAGGGGTGTGACTTGGTGGAGTAGGATCCAGGATCTCACATTGAGGTCCTGGGTTCGAATCCATGGGGTGCGCTTCTTGTAAGAGCCTGGGACAGCCAGAGGTTTTACCTGTGCTGCGGCCCAGAATGGGTGGTTTGGTAGTGGGTTTCTAACCTTAATTATTTTACACTTATAGTTTCATTAATCCCCTTAATTTAGAACATTTGTGAAATAATAATTAAATCTATGTTTTATATATTTTTATTATGATTTTTATTTCTTATGTAGGTAAAATAATACTTTGGATGCATAACTAGAAAAATGGACGTGACATTTGGATTTTGGAAGTCAGAAACTTGAAAGGGCGTTCTAATAGTATACAATTTCAGAAATTCCAATTTTGCGCAATTTTTATATTTTGGCCATAACTTTTTACTCCTATTTCGGATTGAGGCGATTTTAGTTCCAGATGAACGAAGACTCAAATATCTACAACTTTAATTTTCTAGTTTTGAGGTTCTTAATGTCGTAATTGGTGAAGAAGCCAATATGTGTTGAATGTAATTATAATTATTAAAAAAATAATAATAAAAAAATAAAAGTTGAAAGGTCACAATCCACTGGATTGTGACAAATGTTTACAAAATGATCAATAAAAATAAAAAAAAGTCAAAAAAGGAAAAATAAAAAATAGAATAGTAAAAATTTATTGTTTGTATTTGATTTGGAAAGTTGTAATTTATAATTAAGGGATGATCACTTCTATTATAAATAGAGGTGCTCACCTCTCATTTTGTTCATATTTCTTTTATTTTATCTCTTGAAGAATTTGCAGGAAGTGTCTTATGTGTTTATTTTTCTTGTAATTTTTTTCCTTTTAGTAATAAAATTATGCGAGTTTTTATTCAAATAAAGAGTAGCTAATTCAATTCTGCTAGGCTAAAAGGTGAAACTCTAAATATGAGAATATAAATTAATCTTACTTATATTATAATATATGAATTATAATCTAAAAACAAATATTTAATATTCTCTTATATTTGAGTTGTCTTGATTCTTTGTAGATAATCAAATCTTGGTTGGCACATTTAATACTTTACCCCATGTTATATGAGAGAATAATTTAAATCTGGATTAGTTATTGACAATCTTTGTTACTGCCTTTGTTGCTGGTTTTATTTATTTGACATAATTGAGTACCTAACTTGACTTGTAATAGACAAATGTTATCACCGCCTATATGGCTGATTTTATATATTTTGGAATAATTTTTTCTTGAAGTAAATTAACTGGGTAATAATGAAAATTTATATATTATAAAAAGTAAGATTTCTCTATATCTGAATTATCAAGAGTGGATCCCATAGCCACAACATTCTAAAATATTACAGTTCAATTTAAAATTGTTCATCACTTTAATCTTGAATTATTATTTTATTTTACTAAATCTATTCCATATGGATCAACCCCGGACAAATAATGTTATTTTATTACTTCGACACTCTTATACTTGGGAGTAAAGAACCACTTTGTGAGTATGTCAAGTTTTTGGTGTCGTTGCCGGAGAATATAATTTAGTAGATGGAATAATAATTTAACATCATAGCATTTTTTCTTTCTTTTTAATTTTTTTGTATTTTCTACATATCATTTTTCATCTTCTTTGCATTTGTGTAGATTCAAGATGTCTTGATTGATCCTAAATGAATCATTAACCTATACACCCACGTATAGACAAACCATGTACTTGATTCTTCAAGGTTATAGGAGACATAAAACTCAATTAAAATTAAGCTTGTATTTTGTCAAAGAATATCTTGAACCATCCCCATCTAAAGATTCTTCCATAATTTTTGTGAGAACTTAAATCGAGAAATTGATACAGCTGAAAGAGAAATTCAATTGAGATCTGAATTGACAAGAATCAAAATATGTTTTTAGAATTTAATCACTACGTTTGTATTTTTTTCTTTTGTTATTTATTTTAACTTTATTTTAACTTGTTTATTATTTCTTCTTTTTGTAAGTATTGCAATTGCATATTTAAATTTTAGCATATAGTCTACATTTAGGTTGCATGAGACATTGGTCTTGATCATTTAGCGGTAGATTAAATAGAGAGTCTCCATCACCTTCACCGTCAGTTAAAATGGCTAATAACCAAAACGAAAATCCACATAACCGAGATGAAAATCCAATTGATAAGGTAGAACACAAGTCTCAACTTGGCGACCTTAATCATCCTAGAGCACTCAGAGAATTCATGAGTCCTACTAGGACATGATCACCATCTTGTATTATTTCCCCCCCCCCAAATGTATCACGTTTCAATTTTAAATCAAATATCATCCAAATTTTACATACATTCCAAGGTCTAGAATAAGAAAATTCTTATAAGCACTTAAGTGAATTCGAATAAGTGTGTGATACTTACACATACCATAGTTGCAACATGAATATAATTCGACTCAAGTTTTTTTCCTTTTTCTTTAAAGAATAAACCTAAAATTTGGTTGCAAAACCTTAGGTTAGGATCCATCACAACATGAGATGATTTACAAGAGTAATTTCTAAAAAAATTATTTCCCCCTCATATGACAAACTCCTTCAAAAACAGAATCACAACTTTCACACAAGATTCAGGGGAAACACTTTACCAATATTGGGAGAGATTTAAAGAAATGTTAAATGTTTGTCCACATCACGAGTTTGAAACATGGAGGCTGGTTTCCTACTGCTACGATGGTTTAACACCCCAAATTAGACAAATAATGTAAATGATATGTAATGGTGAATTTAAGGACAAAAAGTCCCGCAGATGCACTAGATTACCTAGCACAACAATGAGATATAGTTGGCACTTATGAGTTGTATGTAAAACCATAGTCATTTGGTAGAGGCATGTTTTACCTTAGGGAATACCATGACCTTTCTACTAAATATGCATCTCTAGCTAAAAAAATTGAGGCATTAGAAATGAGGAAGAGTGATATTATCAAGTCAATTCAAGAAGTCACATGTTATATCTGTAATTCAAATGAACATGTCACACACGTTTGCCCAACCTTGCCAACCCTGCAAGAATATCTCCATGACTAAGTCAGTTCCATAAAAACCTTCAATAGATCAAATCTAAATCTATACTCACAAACCTACAATTCTGGTTGGAGAAACCATCTAAATTTCAATTGGAGGAATGATAATTAAGCACAACCATCACAAAAACCTTATCAAGTACACCAGAATTTCAAAAATTCTTAGAACTATGTACCATATGTCCCACCATATAGGAAAACCTTTGAGGATACCTTGCATGCATTCATTGAGAAACAGAAAGCCATCAATAACCAAAATGTGCAAACATTGATTGATCTAAAAGATAATTTTTCTAAAATCACATTTGCATTGACCATTAATGAGAAATGAAAATTTCCTGCACAGCCACAACCAAACCGCAAGAGTCATCAAAACCCTCATGAGGGTAGTTCTGGTAGTCAATATATAGACCAAGTCAATTATGATATTATTCTTCTCAGTGGTAAAGTCATCCAAAGACTCATTCTTGAACCTCGTGAAGATTCAATTTCTGAGGGTAAGGAAGGGGTTGATGAACCATTACCTATCGTTGATGATAAAGATTTGTCACATGCACTTTAATTTCCTCAAGCATAAAAAGACAGAAAAATATGAATTTCAATCTTCTATATAAATTGTGATTTATATAATAGATATTATCAATTTTTTGAATTTGCATGTTTGATTTATGAATAAATTAATAGTTCAACTAATATGTTTCCACTGACTTAAATTTATTTAAAAAAAAATATTTATTATTCATAGTTCAGACCCCCGAAATAATAATCAGGGGAAAAAGAGGAGACATAAGCATTTAAAGATTGCTGAAGATGAATACGGGGATGTCGATCCCCTCCCCATTACCATTTTTTTTTGGAGCCATCACCTATAAATAAATTCTTAGTTGGAAAACCTTATGTGGACTTGCTTACTAAAATTATGATGTATTGGTCAAACTTTTGACACCAAATTTAAATTATTGATCTCATATAATTCAATGTTATGTATTATGAGTTAATTGCATTAATTGAATAAAAAATCATATAGACTGTAAGGGCCAAGGGCCCAAATGTCTTCTTATATCGGGCCCAATTGTCAGTCAACCTATTTAATTGCTCACCTAACGCGCCCCCATTTTTCCTAACAGAACATGTTAGCCTCCATTGGCACCAAAAGCTAAACATTTAACATGTTATGGGTCCCACCATTATAAATATAGCTCTTATACCAACTAGAAAAGTGACTCATCTAAATCTATAAAAGGATACAAAACTCAGAGATAGATGGATTGAATCTTTGGCACTCGTATTAGATCTCTCAAAGCATGTCACCTCGTAAACATTGATCCACCGCCCTCACGATAATCTACAGAGGACAAAGTAACCTTAAACCTTGCTATTCCATTACTTTTTGCTCGTCTTTACTACTGACTTGAGCATCGAAGTGCCAACGACAACCACACCACCGGTGGGTGGAAACTCTCCGCTCACTCTACCTTTATTTTGTAGGATCGCTAGTGCCCCATCATACAAATTCTCAATTATGGACCTAATGTGAAATCTAGCATATATAAATTGGCGCCCATTGTGGGGCCCCAACGATTTATAACAAGTAAATATTTCTCCGTCTACGATTCTTTCAACACATATACTCATTGCTTTTGGCAGCGAACAAACACCATACGTCGTGGTTGCACAGCTAATATGTCTTTAAGAATGGTTATGAGCATTAGAGGAAGAAAATATAGCCATTCCAAGCTTCAACAAAAGTCTTCAAAAGCAATTGGAGCAGATTTCCTCAACCTCTCAGCAGCTTAAAACTCCGGATCACCTCAGGAACCCTACCATTCAAACCAACCTCTTGGGAGCATTCAACGACGTGGAAATTGATGATCCGCCACTAGACAACAACCCCTAAACCGCCCATACATGAGGCTATATGATGGATCCACGGACCCAGACGACCATATTGTCCATTATAAAAACAAGATGATGTCCACAGTCCTGGCTCCACACCAATGGGAAGCTAGAATGTATAAAGGGTTTGAAGAGACATTGGCAGACCCAACCCTTGCTTGGTTCATCAATATTCCATACCAGTCCTTTAAGTCGTATCAAAAACTAGCACATAAGTTCGTGGAGCATTTTGTGAGCTTTTGTAAGCTAGAGAATATCAAAGACGACCTCATTGTAATTCAGTAGCGGAAGAGAGAATCTCTGCGAAACTACGTGGCTTATTTCAACAAGGAGAGAATATCCATTTCGAATCTCCACCCGTCGACTGCTGTAGAAGCCTTCAGGAATGGTCTGCTCGCGGACAGTGGGCTTTATAAGAAGCTAACAAAGTTCCGATGTTACACTATGGACCAGGCCATGGCCCAAGTCCAAATTAAGATTAGATGGGAGGAAGATAAGAGGAATAAAAATAGAGAAAGTTCCATCAACCATCACAATGAAATAATATCGAATCCTCATAAGCAACCTAAAGAATTCATTGGAAAAGCTCCATAGTCAATTGACAGAAGGGTTCATCAAATGAGAGATTATCGCCATCTTAAATGAGATTTTGATTATCGACCCTTGCCTTACAGGGTCTAGGATAAGGCATCACCAAACAGGCCAAGATTCCCAAACTATAACTTTACTATTTCCCAGGTGAACTGGTCTCAGTCCTTAAAAAGATGGGAAACTAGGTGATATGGCCCTCACGATCCATAGACGGGTCTAACTGGGAGGACACAAAAAAATGGTGTGAGTTCCACCGAGATTACTGTTGGGACGGATGTGGAACCCATCGGGTCGGATCGGTGCCATGCGCAGCGGAAATGGGTCTAACCCATGGATATCAAACATTAGTGTAATTTTAAATAATTTAATAAAATACTATATTCCATTACGAATGTATAAGAAAAACCCGGGGCTGAATTGAAGTTCAGAAACCCAAAAACGAGCGAAAATAAGATTCGACATGCGTATCGCGTACCGTACGTGCTACAGTACGCGCGCGCACTGTATGCGCTACAGTGAGCACACCCACTATGCACATGTTCTTTTTTTTTTGTTTTTTAATTTTAATTTGTTTTTTTTTTAAATCCTTCAGCTCTCTTTCCAGAAAGCTGTAGGTATTATGGTATTTACCCTAATTTCTTCCAACAGTCCCTAAACACTTCAAAAACACCCAAAATTAATTTTTAACGTCAAAACCAATATCAACACATGTTATAGAATAAAACTCAAGTTTTTCAAAATATTAAATATTTTTACAAAAATATAAATTTATTCTAAATACGCATTTGCGTAATTTTTGAATCCAAAACACAAACCAACTTAGAATCTTACAATGAAGTGACTCATGTGTAGGGTTCTCTAAGAAAAAAATCCAAGATCATTAAGCAAAAAATTTGTGTGAATAAACAAAGTAAGATAGCGGAAAGTACTCACTTTGATCGGCTAAGAGGATGTAGGAGATAACAAAATTTTCAACCTTTGTGTTGTGCTCCAAGCTCTCCTTTGCATGAATAATGAGCTCCAAGCTTGATGAATGAATTCCAAACTCATGGGAATAGTTTCCCTATCACCTTTGTTGACCATTTTGTGTGCTAGCAATGGAGAATTTTGCAACAAAATTTCCCCTTGTTCTTTGAAACTCTTGGCCAAGCCAAGTTGGGAGAGAAAAAAAATGCATGAAGTCCACGCCCAAGTGAAGGAAAAAGAGAGAGAAGAAGTTGTGTTGACTTGTTTAATTTTCAAAAAATTAAAAGACATATACCAAATCAAAGTTTGGTAAAAGTCTTTCAAGCCTTTCACACTTGTGTGTTTTACACACAATCAACTACTAACAACTTCCGCCCCCAAGGGGTGTGGCTTGGTGGTGAAGGGTCCAGAATCTCACCTTGAGGTTCTGGGTTCGAATCCAGGGGGTGCAACTTCTTGTAAGAGCCTGGGGCAGCCGGGGGTTTTACCTGCGCCTCGGCCCAGAATGAGTGATTTGGTGGCGGGGTTTCCAACGATTTAAAAAAAAAAAAAAAAACTACTAACAACTTCCATCAACATAAAGTGACAAAGTTGACTAGTGATGTGACTTGTGGGCCCCACTTGATTCAAAATCCGAGTAGGCCCGCAAATACATTCCGGACTCAGGTTCGTTAATTCCGAATTAACGAATTTTCTGTTGCGACATAATTAAATCAAATTTAATTAAATAATTATGCCTAATAAAATTACTATTAAAGTCGCTCGCGAATTAATTCCAAATTAATTCATTCTCCCGAATTAAAATCCAATTTTAATTCCGTTATGAAATCTAATTTCATTTAATATATCGAATATATTATTTTATCGATTAATTCTAAATTAATCGTTCTCTCTCTCTTTTATTTGAATTTTATCCCAGATAAATTCTCGCCGTAATTAATCATAGATTAGTTTTCTCTCTCTTCTAACTAATCCCAGATTAATTATGTTCGAGTCATACGTCATCGGTGAATCTTCGTGAAGCGACCCATGAGATCCCTGGATATGTTGGCAGTAAATCCGACAGTCAGACTATCCGAACACGTGCGTACCCGGTATCACGTTCTTACCGATTTACAAAACATGGTTGGCTTCTAGCAAAGCACCGTGCCTACCCAATTCTCCATAAATATTCTTTAAGGAATATATAATCTATGTCAGACGTAGTATACATAGTATTGCGTATTACGATCCAGTATCGATATCACATGCTAGGCATAGGGCTGGAATTGTGTATGCCATGTACGAAGCATATATCGGATCTCTGGTAACTAGTATCTATAATCGGATAATCATGACCTAGTCATATTATCCTGATGACTGCAGTACTTAAGAGTACTAGTTCCGTATCCTGCATGATCATCATCTCCATATGACTGGAGCGATACTTCCATCTTGACATCACACTCAATACACTACGATTCTTAGTATACCCAGAAGAGGCGTACACGGAACCTGTTAAAGCCCCAGACGACCAAAACCAAAGTATACTGATTGTTGCAAGTATTAGCGATGTAAGTCTCAGGTTAAGACCAAATACACCTACCCTGATTCGGATTCCCATAGACACATAGTCATACTACCAATGGGATTCCGAGGGGTCTATCCAGAGCGAAGCTGTTTCCGTACCATCGGTAAACAAAACCTCCTTTTACATTTGCATGAGTATCCAATACCCAAATATATGAGAACTATGCCGTTACGCTTCCATAACACACACACGTGTAATACTAGTCTATTCCGCATTATCGATGTCCAGTCTCGATAATACTACGACTAGGGATATTTAATGATTAAACCTTACGTAGATTAATACTATCTTATATCTTATTAATCCGTTACTAATCATATGGACTTTTATCATTTATATATCCCGGTAATCCAATTACAAATGATAAAAGAGCAATTTCCTTTGTCACATAGTTTATTTGTACAACAACACCATGTTCTGTACAAATAGTGATGCTATAGGTCATAATTGTCCAACATCATGAACAATTCTAGGTCACCCAAAGGTGGTCAAGTGATTCTAGAATGATAGCCTTAACTCTAAGCTATTATCTATAGTTCCAAACTCTAATTTTATGTTTATATCTAACATAAATATTTTGACCCAATTACAAGCATATTGTGTTTATACTTCCAAAGTATCCTAACACAATTAATTAGCCTAATTTCAACATTATGTATCTAATACATAATTCAAAACTATATGTCTCACTAATGAAAAATATAGCCTTTGGAGAAGATCAAACTTACCTATAAATGTTGTTTCAAAGATCCAATCTACTTCTCCTTGTTGAAATGTTTGGAAAACTTCCAAGGATTAGCAAGCTTGATTCCAATGCTAGCAAGCTTCACCCAAAGATCCAATCTTGATTTCTCATAGATGAATTGTGTTGGGGTTTTATAAGGAATTATAGGGTTAGCGCAGCGGAACGCGGAAAAATGATTTTTTCCGATTTCAAAATTTTTTCTTGTATTAATCAAATAAACATATTTATTTAATTAACCAATACTTAAAATCTGAAAATTTAACCCAAGAAATCATATTTCTTATGATTACCAAATTACCCCAAAGTTTTGCAAATTAATTATTTTGGTAATTAAAATGTCAAATGCATATTTAATTGATTCCAAATCAATCCCAAAATAATTTATACATGTCAGATACATGAAATAATAATTTGCAACTCAAATCCAGAATTTTCTGGAAATTCCGAAACTGCCCAGATTTTTCCAGAATTACGAAAACAGTCCAGATTTTTTATTAATTGTAATTTGGCCCAATTTGTTCAAAACACATCAAGATCAAATCCAATCAATGTTAAATTTGACATATATCAAATATACATCAAATTATATCATATATATGAAAAGTCCCAAAATTTGAATGGGTTTAGAACCCTAATTTCACAAATTACTCAAATTGGACAATTTACATTAAATTGACAAAATTCAACACTTTAATCATCCAATTATCACACCAATCAAGTCTCACCATCATTAAATTAATTAATAACAATTCTAGGTTAATTATGAATGGCTAATCAACTCTAGAATGGAAAATTTAATCTTTAATTAATTTATTAAGCTTAATTACACTAATTAGGTTATAAATTGATCACACATGCTAATCACATCCAACAAGCTTTAAACACAATCAATTATAAAATCAAAGAGTAGAGACATCTACTTAGCAACAAAAATTGAAGTTAAGATAAATTGAAATAATTTTCATGTAGAAAAGAAAGTGAAATTACTTACAAAATTCAAGTTTTTGCTTTCTTTTCCAACAAATGCTCTCAACTCTCTTTTGTAAATATTGTGAAACTTGTCTAAGTGTTAGAAAAATGAAACAAAACAATTTTATTTATTTCCCTCACTTGGCTGATTATTGCAATAAGAAATTAAATAACAATTATTTAATTTTGTTCAATTTTGATTAGTCTACATTTTACAACATTAAAGATGACATATTATCTTTAATAAAGTGAATAAAATGTGTTCCAATGAAACCATGTCATTTCCAACTTTAATAAAGCTAAATCATGTCATAAGATATTTGATAATTTAATTAAATTAATCATATAATATTTATATAATTAAATAATTAAATACAAATATCTTAAATATATGTATTATATTTACATTAAATATCTCAAATACATATTTTAATGATATAAGTGAAATATCACAAATTGATATTTTATTAATGTGTATTTAATAAAATCAAGTATTAAATGAAATACACATTAATTTGGAAATGATCTTTAGGTCCTGATTGCATGTTTTTTTCGTTTAACCGTTAAACGAGTTATAAATAATCAGTAATATTCATAATAATTGCCCTAGTGCTCTACGAGTATATTTCATTAGTGAGACTCTCTAGATTCAGGCATATCCGTCACGAAATCAAATTTCGTATTCATAATTTACCCACCCGTAAATTATGACGAACACAGATAAACTCACTGAATCATACAAGTCGAGGTCACTGCATACGTATAATCCCTCCATCACAGGTATCCGTATTATTCCAGAGATATAGATACAAACGTCAAATCTCTATAGAAATAATCACGTTGACATTTCTTTTAGCAATCTCTCCAAAAACACTTAGAACTAATTTCTACAATGTACCACGGGCCCATGGATTTAACAGATTGCTAATTCCATATTGAATACCTATGCTCTATACACAGAGCTGACGGATCCTATCTTGATACACACAGGATATCATGAGCATCAGTCCACACCTAACGAACATGTGGAGGTCTGATCTAAATAGATCGGTAAAGTGACTACCATCTAAGTGTGGAAGATAACTCAGATATCCACAGTGGTATCTCAAGTCAAGGAATCATAATGCTCACTCAACCCGAGAAATTCTTATTGACGTTGGTGTACCATCCATTAAGAATCTTCGGTGATTCGTTCAGTGTTTATCAGCTATAAACACCTACACGTCTATACGAGTCTCCAAGACTCATGGTTCATTGAGAAACCATCGGAATCCAAGATTCCAATATACAACATGTATCCGTCTCAAGGGGTTTACTTTACTGACCAAGTAGTGTAAACCTTGACCGGGAACTGTCTAAGAATGACAACGTCATGATACAACTCAATGTCAGTTGTGACGCTTTTACAACAGTATCATAACTAATCATCCTAAGGTCGGTTACGTCTTTACCATATTAAAGAAGATGTTATATAAAAGAAACTATTCATTTTATTCATAATAAAATGTTACATTAGTATTTACAAGGAAATACATAATAAAATTGGCGCTCAGAGCACCAACCCTAACAAAATGTTGTAGAGACCTCACAAAACTTATCTAAACACTTCTCTAACTTAGGCTAATTTCTCTAATACTTGCTTGTATTTAGCTTTCTCAAGCTTTGCTTTGCTTAATTAAAATCTTCCTAAAGCTTGCTATTTATAGCAAAA
This sequence comes from Zanthoxylum bungeanum, assembly GCA_019454045.1. Lineage (NCBI taxonomy): Eukaryota > Viridiplantae > Streptophyta > Magnoliopsida > Sapindales > Rutaceae > Zanthoxylum > Zanthoxylum bungeanum. The sequence continues at coordinate 44,610 of SKCR01035335.1, read as the reverse complement.
CTTAGGTAAATTTTAATTAATAAAAGTTGCAATCAACTTTTAGGTGGGCTTAATCTAATTTGTCCAATTATGTATAATTAGGTGTGACTAATCTCCATTATCTACCACTTTGATTTAATTCAATTAAATCAAGACAAAGATTAGGAAATGGATTAGTTCAATATTTGCTACTTTGATTTAATCCAATTAAATCAAGCCAAAACCACATATTATTACATACTTACAATTATCATAATATCCTCAAATGGTAGAGATAATTATAATTTTACAATTAAGCCATTGTGTAATTATTGAATTAATCCAATTAAGTCAAAGTAAATAATCAATGTTATCCAATAATACTTAATTATCTTAGTTGATAATTATAATATCGAATATTATCTTTTATCAAAATTAATCGGCTATCCCAGTGCTCAACGGGTACACTTCATATTGAGACTCTCTAAGTTCAGACACGTTCGTTATATAAGCCTAGCTAATATGTATGCGATTCGGCCACCTCCAAATTCGCGAAGAACACGAACGACCTTTCTGAACTATACAAGTCGAGGTCATCACATATGTTTAATAATCCTTCTGTCGTAAGCTATCTGAGTTATGCTTAGGAAACATAGAATACACCGTCAAGTTTCCAAAGATGCACATCTCATGTCGACATGTCCACGATTCTTTACAACTGATGCGATCCACCCTAGGTTATCGATTTTGGCCAAAGTCTTAAGAATTGTGACTTACATGGATACCTAAATCCCTTATGGTACATATACGGGCCGACAGATCATATCTTGGCTCGCACTTGATTACTGAGTGCATCGGTCCACACCCAACGAACATCTAGAGGCCAGACCATGAAATATTTCTGATATACATGGCATCAAAGTGTGGAGGATCTCACACAAAATCAATGCTATCATATAGTCAAAGGATCACATATGTTACTCGACTTGAGGAGATTCCTATTGACGGTGGTGTGTACTTCTAACTATTAGGAATCACATGTGAGTCATTCAGTATTTTTTCCAACCAATACCTACATATCTATACGAGCTTCCAAAGCTCATGGTACATTGGGTTAAACAATTTGAACTCCAATTCTAATATACGACATGTGCTAGTCTTATAGGTTATAGGAATTCGACCGTATTCATAAACCAACGACTAGGAATATATATACACTTTAAGAATTATTTATAATAGTAATACTTATCTCAATGTCGGACCATCTAGTGTCCAATATTACTACATGACTATTCTAAGGTCGATGTCATTCTTAGCATATTTATACATCAATCTAATATGCATAATGCCAATACTATTAATAAGGTTTGAAATGAGAATGTAGTTATTTTATTAATAAATAATAAAATATAATGTGATATATATTATTCGGATTGGCGCCCCAAACACCAACTCCAACAACTACGACCATACGACACTCGAATGTGTTGCACTGAGATTAGAAGTTCTGGAGCTACTGAATAAGGGGTACTTGAAAGACCTGCTCACAGAGAATGGCAAATCTACGATGACCCGAAGAGACGATAACAAACGATGAGACAGCCCCCACCATTGCCAATCAATAATACAGTGAATTTCATCTCAAGCGGATCTGAAGTCAGCATTGCTTCTTACTCAGCCGCCAAACGTTATTCGAGGGAAGCTACAATCATAAATTCTCATTCTATAATGTCGATTAACAAAATGTTCACCAACCTGACCATCGAATTCACCGACGACAGTTGCTCTAGTCGAATGATCCCTCATCACGATGCCCTAGTGATCTCCTTGCAGGTTGCAAATTTCATGATCAAACAGGTGCTATTTGATACGGATCCTTAGCCAACATCATTTTCACCACTGCCCTGACAGACATGAGGGTAGAATTAGATAAAATCAATCGACGGTTCACCGCGCTGATCAGGTTCAGTGGTGAAAAAAAATCCACATTGGGATAAATATCTCTCCCAAAATACGCTGGGGGTCAACAAGCACACAATGTTCTTTTTCCTGGACTGCCCCTCAGCCTACAAATTGATCATCGGCTGACCCTGGATTCATGATATGAGGTCAGTTTCATCTACTTACCACTGAGTGCTGAAGTCCCCCACCAAGTGGGTATACAAGAGATCGATGAGGACCAACTTGCCTCAAGGAACTGCTATCAAATGACTTTGAAAGCCAAATGTTAGTCAGCATATCAATTATAGGAAGGATCTCGTTGGGCTGAGCGAGATCAACCCAACATTGAGGAACTCGACGAGGTCCAGATTCACCCCAGCTTGCGGACCACAAAGCTCAAATTGGAGGCTACCTAGAACCTAAGCTACATGGAAATTTAATTAACTTCCTGAAAAAGCAACACGACTACTTTGTATGGTTGTATAAAGATATGAGTGGGATAAATCCCGAGATGATAACCCATGATCTCCACGTGGACCCAGACTATCCCCAGTAAGATAGAAAAGAAGAAAGTTCACTCATGAAAGTAACCGAACCATCGACGAGAAAGTTCAAAAGCTTCTAAAATAGAGCCATCAGAGAAGTCTTGTATCCAGAGTGGCTTGCCAACGTTGTGGTAGTTCGAAAGAAGAATGAGAAGTGTCAAGTATGTTTCGACTTCACAGATCTAAATAAGGCTTGCCTAAAAGATTCATCCCCTTTGCCTCATATTGATTCGATGGTCGATGCTACAGCAGGGCATGAGTTATTGAGCTTCATAGATGCATACTCAGGCTACAATCAAATCCTCATGCACCCAATCGACTAAGAAAATACAGTCTTCGTCACCAACAAAGACATTTATTGCTACAAAATAATGTCATTCATACTCAAGAATGCTGGCGCCATCTATCAGTATCACTTCAATAAGACGTTCTCCCAACAGATTGGGAAGACCATGAAGGTCTACATAGATGAAATGTTGATGAAATCGTTGAAAGCCGAGCAACATCTAGAGTACTTGGAGCATGCATTCGACATAATGAGGAAATATGGGATAAAGGTGAACCCTACTAAGTGCGCATTCGGCGTCGCTTTGGGTAAATTCCTTGGCTACATGATCACTCGACGTGGGATTGAAGCCAACCCTGATAAGATTAAATCCATCCTTGATATCCATTCTCCCACTAGCCCGAAAGATGCATGCGACTTGCGGGGATGGTAGCAGCTCTGAACAAGTTCATCTCCAAGTCTATAGATAAATGTTTTTGTTATTTTTTTCCCTCAAGAAAGAAAAAAACTTTGAATAGACCCCAGCATGCGAAGATAATTTGAAAGAACTCAAGCGATAACTAACTTCTCAACCACTTCTTTCAAAGCAAATCGACAATGAGAGGCTCTAAATTTATTTGGGGGTTTCAGAACAAGCTGTTAATGCAGTCCTGATCAGACAGGTAGATGAGACGCAACTCCCAGTCTAATACGTGAGTAAAACATTACTTAATGCAGAGACTCGCTACACCCAGATGGAGAAGTTGGTACTTGCTTCAGTGACAACAGCTCGGAAGCTACGCCCTTACTTCTAAGGGCACCCAATCACGGTCTACATTTCCTACCCCATGAGGAGCATACTCTAAAGGCTCAAACTCTCTGCTGGTGAAATGAGTAGTCGAGCTTGGGGAACATGACATAACTTACCAGCCACGAACCGTGATCAAATATCAGGCACTAGCAGATTTCGTGGTTGAATTTTTCCACAGTCTACAGGTTCCAGCCGAATTGGATGCCCAATGTATCCAATCAATAATAACTTGGAAACTTGCAGTCGACAGGTCGAGCAACAAGCGAGGATGCGAATTGTGACTCGTAAACCACCCTCAAAAGAGACACACTACAACAAGCAGTCAAATGTGGTTTAAGGGTCACCAATAATGAAACCGAATATGAAGAACTAATTTCCATACTAAAGTTGGCTAAGGACATGAGAGCCAAAAAGATAGAAGTTAAATCATACTCTCAACTCATTGTCAACCAGCTCCAAGGGTCGTATCAAGCAAGTGACTCACAAATGGCCTCCTACTTACAAAAGGTAAAAGAGCTTCAGGCGACATTTAAGGAACTAACAATATCACAAGTTCCTTGGAAATAAAATAATCATGCAGATACCCTAGCCACCATTGGCTCGACAATGCAAGGGGACAAACAAAAATCTATTCTAATGGCGTACTTGCAATGAACAGCCATTTGGAAGGAAGAAGACAAAATTGTCACCTCAATCACTCCAGCCGACTCATGGAGGACTCCACTGGAGAAGTACTTGCAAGAGGGCACACTCCCACAAGACATGTGAGGCTCGCAGAACTCAACGTCAAGCTGTAAGGTTCACTTTATATGATGGTCAACTCATGAAGAGGTCATTTTCTAGGTCATACCTCAAATGTATTACTATCGAAGAAGCCTAATACGTATTGGGGGAATTGTATGAAGGAGAATATGTGAAACACTCTAGAGGAGGAGCTTGGCGTGTCGAGCCCACACGGAAGGGTACTATTGGCCCACCATGCAAACCGACGCAACAAACTTCACCTGCTGATGTGAGACGTGTTTATGGTTTGCCTCCATCTCACACTTGCCACCAGAAAGAATCAATCTCATTCTTTCTCTTTGGCCATTCATGAAATATGGGACGAATATCATAGGTAAACTCCCAACCGCCCCGGGTCAACGAGTCTTCATGCTTGCACTTACAGACCACTACTCCAAATGGATTGAAACAGAGGCTTTCGCCAAGATACGAGACTTTGAAGTGCAAACCTTCGTTTGAAAGAACGTCATCTATCGATTCGGGTTACCAATGGAGATTGTGACTGATAATGGTTCACGATTCATCAGCCACCGGTTCCAAGACTTTTGCAGGAATTGGGTTATTAAACTCAGTTTCTCAACCTCACGCTTCCCACATTCAAATGGACAAGCCGAGTCTTCCAACAAGACTATTATGAACAAATTGAAGAAGCAGTTAGAGAAAGCGAAACGAGCATGGGCAGACGAACTCCTAGGAGTATTATGGTCCGATCAAACGATAACTCGCTCGTCAACTGGCAGACACAATTCTCACTGGCATTCAGAGCTAAAGTAGTGATTCCAGTTGAAGGAAGCATCTCATCCCCATGCTACCAGTGGCTCGAAGAAAGTTATAATCAACAGCTCATGAACTACAGTCTTGACACTATTGACGAACTAAGATAACACGCCTTGATACAACTAGCTCGAAGAAATACTTCAACAAGAATGTCAGATGCTGACCATTCAAAGAAGAAGAATGGGTTCTGCATAATGTCTTCCAAAACACCAAATAGGTTGGAGACCGGAAGCTCGGACCCACATGAGAAGGCCCATATATTATTTCAAAAATTTTTGGGCAATGAGCCTATAAATTTAAGACAACAACTGGGAAGCCCATCCAAAATAGTTGGAACGCTATACATCTCAAGTGATTCTACATGTAGAATTTACAAACTAAAAGTCTTAGACTCGCATTTCAACAAGCTGACTGCCCACTGACTAGGGGATACATAGACTACTTCAGACTCAAAACTTGGGGATAACTCATCTATAAGTGTTATTCGAATGTTGATACGACATTCAGACAAAAAAAATGTAGAAAGATGAGATTGAATCCATAAAATATTTTCATTCAACATAAATTGTTCAAAATATAAAAAAGGTCATGATAATTTAGATACAAACTGCATAAGGAAAAAAATCAATCTTCAAGAGCTTCAAAAGTCTGGGTCTTGGCTGGAGAAACGACGGTAGCAGTAGCATTTTGAGTGTCAGCTGCGAGATCAGCCTCTATTTCCATAGTCTGATCTTCCCTCAAACCAGATCATTGACAAGTCTCTATTGTCTTATCTTCAACGCCCTGGGGAGCCTCGTCTATCCCAATTGTTAGACAATTATGACCCATAGCGTCACTATTTGTAAAAGACATTGTGGTTTTTGTACAAATTAATTATGTAGAAATGAAATTGCATTTTATCATTTTGTAATTTGATTACTTAATATAAATAAATGATAAAAGTCCATATGATTAGTTCCGGATTATAAGATATGAGACAGTATCAATCCATAAAGGTTTAATCATTAAATATCCATAGTCGTAGTATTATCGAGACTGGACATCGATAATGCGGAATAGACTAGTATTGCACTTGTGCGTGTTATGGAAGCGTAACGACATAGTTCTCATATATTTAAGTATTGGATACTTATGCAAGTGTGATAAGAGGTTGTGTTTACTGATGGTACGGAAACAGCTTCTTCTGGATAGACCCCGCGGAATCCCATTGGTAGTATGAATATGTGTCTATGGGAATCCGCATCAGGGTAGTTGTATTTGGTCTTAACCTGAGACTTGCATCGCTAGTACTTGCGACAATCAATACACTTTGGTTTTGGTCGTCCATGACTTTAACAGGTTCTGTGTACGCCTCTTCTGGGTTTATTGAGAATCGTAGTGTATTGGGTGTGATGTCAAGATGGAAGTATCACTTCAGTCATATGAAGATGATGATCACACAGGGATACAGAACTGGTACTCTAAATTGGTTGCAACCATCGGGATAATATGACTTGGTCATGATTATCCGATTAAAGAGACTAGTTGCTTGTAATCCGATATATGCTTCGTACGGGGCAGCCACTATTCCAGCTCCAGGCCTTGCATGTGACATCTGATACTGGATTGCTATACGCAATACTACGTATACTACGCCTGATACAGATTATATATTCCATTAAGAATATTTATGGAGAATTGGGTAGGCACGGTGCTTTGCTAGAAGCCAACCATGTCTCGTAAATCGGTAAAAACGTAGTATGAGGTACGTACGTGTTCGGATAGTCCGACGATCAGATTTACTGCCAACATATACAGGGATCTCTTGGGTCGCTTCCCGAAGATTCACCGATGACGTATGATTCAAACATAATTAATCTTGGATTAATTACGGAGATATTTTATCTGGGATAAAATACTATTTGAAGAGAGAGAAACGATTAATTTGGAATTAATCGATAAAATAATATATTCGATATATTAAACGAAATTAGATTTCGACGTGGAATTAAAATTAGATTTTAATTTGGGCTAACAAATTAATTTAGAGTTAATTCGCTAACGACATGAATAGTAATTTTGCTTGGCATAATTATTTAATTAAATTTGATTTATTACGTCGCGACGGAAAATTCGTTAATTCGGAATTAACGAACCCGAGCCCGTGATGTGTTTGCTAGGCCACTCCGATTTAGAATCAAGTGCGGCCACAAGTCACATCGCTCGTCACATCGCACATAATTCAAGTGATAAATGTCAACTCACTTTTTGGTGATTGACATGCAGTCACTATTCATGAAAGAAGTGGTTGTGAGGCTTTAATGTAAATTTTGGCTCCAAATTTTTGGTTTGACTTTTTGAAAGATATACCAAAATTTGGTAAAGGACTTTCATTATTGTTTTTAGAAAATAAATACCAAAAAAAAAAGAAATCTCTCTCTCTCTCATTTGCTCACCAAAACCGTGAGCTTCTCATTCAAGAAAGAAAATTGTTTTTCTTTCAATCTTGCTAGCACACTTGAAGAATCAATACAAGGTGATAGGGAAACCAACCTTGGAGCTTGGAATCAAAAGGACAAAGCTTGGAGCTTGGATTTTCACCTTGGCCGAATTCAACAAAGAGATCTTGGAGTTCACTTTCTTCTCAACACATCTCAAATCCGTTCAATGTAAGTGTGTTTCCGCCTCACTTCTTTGAGTATTCATTCTTTTCAATGTTCAAATATGATCTTGGGACCACATTAGAAATCAACGATGGTATCATTGAGCCTAGTTTGAGCATGAAAAATGTTAGGGTTCATATGCTTAAAATTTGGGTAAAAATGATTTGAGCATGATTTGATGAAATTGTTTGATTAAATATGCTTGAATGATGATAACATAGTGTTATGCATGATCAATTTCATGAAAAATGAATTGGATAATTTTTCCCCAAATTAGATGGCTTGGCCGAATGCATGTAGTACCCTAAGTCATGGTATTTTTTGTTTTTTTAATCATTGGATGAGTTTAAAGACTAGGGATAATGTTGATTTGTAATTCAATCGGATTGAAAACGAAATCGAATTAAAAACCCTATGAATGCCGTGAGCTTTGAGCATGTAATGAGATGATTTTTTGAATCAATTATGTTAGACATGTGTTGATGATGAAAATCATGATTAATGGATTATATTAGTATTTTGGAAATGTTAATTTAAAAGATTAATCATGGCTAAACACTTTGATTTATTAAATTATGAATTTTGGAAAATTGGAATTTAATAAATTGGGCTTGATTTTGAATTGGGTTTATAATTATTGTATTTGGGCATAATGGGCTTGATTGGGCCAAGTTGATTTAAGTCAAATTGGATTGGATCCAAATTGGGCCTAAATCATTCCATTAAGTCCAAATATAACAAATGGGCTTTAAATGTTTAATTGGGCCTAATGGGCCTAAATTGGTTTCTTGACAAATAAGTGTGATTCCTTAATTAGGCTTTGGTATTTGGGTTTGACCCATATTGACCAAAGTTCATGCCTTATGAAATCAGCCCATTGGACTTTAATTAAACAACATTGGATGTTAATTGGGCTTTGAGACCCGTTTAGATTAGATTTGGAATCTAAGTCGTTAAAGCGCATTAAAAATGTAGATATTTAATTTGGAATTAAATAAATGAATTAGTATTGAATACGAATTAAATTAGATTTAAAGAGTAGTTCGATATAATTCAAGAATTTGTACTTTGAGTACTTATTCACAAACGAGTTGGACTCGCGCAAAATCAAATCTTTGTTTGAACATTGGATGATCACTTAATTCAAAGATTAATTAATTGGATTAGATTGATTGAATAACATGCTATAAATGAATACATGAATGTGTTGAATGAATAACGTATATCAGATGGATATTAGAAGGGAAGAGCAATTTTGGAAATTGTTGTAAATTTAGAATTTATTAAATTGGACCTGTGTGTCCAGCCTTATCTCTCTTGATTCTTTGTATTTCTCTTCTCACTTAATTCCCCTCAATGTTAATGAGGTTTCTTTATTGTATTATGTAGTTGGGTAGAAGTAAGAATATTGCTAGCCGGGGAGAGGAAAGTGAGTGATTTGTTCTAGGAACAATCTGTGAAATATCCATCCGCATATCGTTATTAATTTATTTTCGCGCCTTATTATGCTTTTAGAATGCATGCTTAAGGGTGTATAATGAGACCTAACAAAGATAATAAATTGGTTGCCAATTTAAGCGAAAAAACCCTCAAAACATATTAAGCGCTTTTCCTTCCATTGAGTGATTCTTACCCAAGATCCAAGATTGGCACTAGTTTGTTGGCCAAAGTCAAGACCTTTGTCCATCGCGGATGTGTTTGAATCATGAAGGCTTTGTTCCATATCGGTGTCTTGTCCAAGTTGTGATTTGTTGGCCAAAGTCAAGATCACTTCTTGTCCATCGAAATCGATTACGAAGCTTTCCAAAGTCAATGGGTTCCGCTTAACTGGAATCATTAAGCTTGTTGTGCCAAAGCCAAGGCTTAGTTGATTCAGAGGAAAAAGGTTAGGAAGATATATTGGATATATTGGCATATATATTGTATATATGTTTCAGACTTGGAGGTCCACCTACCGGATCTAGGAATTGGATGAGATCCAATTGATCTTAGAGATCTACCTAGTTAAATATCATACAGCTTATTGGCCAAAGTCAAGGTTGTGTGTTATTTAACAGGATCCTAGCCCACTAGGAAACTAGGTTTCCCGAGTACTCAACAGAGGGTTAGAGGCTTGTCAAAAAATAGTGGGAGGCTAGTATTAAATTTGTAATTTCGTTCAAATACTTAGCTTTACGCGCTTTCAAATTATTTCGTCAAATTATTTTATTAGTTTGACTAATATATCATTATTTTTTCTTGTAACAGTTAGACTGTACCCAAACATCGTTAATCGAATAGTTAGACTATTGCGGTTAAAATGACTGGAAAGTTGAGCATTAGGGAAATTGTCATGGGCGACAACGTCTTTAATGGCACAAACTTTCAGGACTGGGATATGAATCTCATAATTGTTCTGGGATCCGAGAAGTTACTCTACACTATAGAGCGACCTCTTGGGCCTAAGCCCCGACCTGAGCAGTTGCTTGAGCTAGAGCTTTGGAAGACTCATAGCGATGATAATGTGACTACTCAATCGGTAATGCTTTCCGTTATGACTCTGCAATTCCGTCGTCAAAATAAGGGGGTGGATCCCTATGAGATGATGGCGAAGTTGCACGATCGCCACCGATCTAATCTTAGATCACAAAGATACGAGTTGTAGAAGAAGCTCTTCCGGGCTCGCATGTCAGAGGGTACGTCTGTTGAGCATCATGTCTCTCAGATGATTGCTGACATTGAGTAACTCGGGCAGATGGGCATAGTCTTCGAGGCTGAGACTTCAGTGGATTTGATCCTACAGTCTCTCCCCGACACTTGGAGTGGGTTCATCATGAACTACAACATGTTGAACCAAGACCAGACTTTTGGAGAGTTGATGTCCACTCTGCGTGAGGCAGAAAAAAGGAGCTCCTTAAGGGCAAGAAGCGCGAGGCGCACTATGCTTCAACATCTCAGACTCCAAGGGCTTGGCCCAAGGCGACTGGAGGTGTTAAGAAGAAGAAGCATAAGAAGAATGGCAATGCCAAATCGTCAAAGGATTCTGGGAAACCCAAGGACAAATCCCAAGATGTATGCTTGCAGTGCGGGAAGCGGGGTCACTAGAAGCATGACTGCCGCGTGTACAAGGAACACATGAAGGAAATTAAAGCGGGCAAGGCACCGGCTTCAGGTATGTTTGTTATAGAAATAAACATGTCCACTTCTAGTTTTAAAAATTGGATTTTTGATTCTGGTTGTGGTACTCACATATGTACTGATGTGCAGGATCTACGGATTAGCAGGAGACTGGCCTCAGGAGAGATTGACCTCCGTGTTGGAAATGGGACTCGAGTTGCCGTTTTGGCCGTGAGCACTTATGTTTTGGAACTGCCCTCGGGGTATGTACTTGAACTTATAAACTGTTATTTTGTACCTAATTTGACTAGGAATATAATTTATGTATCTATGTTTACCCAATATGGGTATACTTTTGTATTTAGAAACACCGGATGTTTTATGTATAAAAATGATATGGAAATTTGCACAGCTGATGCAAATAATGGTCTTTATATTTTGAATATAAATCAATCTCAAACATATAATGTAACAAACAAAAGGCTTAAAGTAAGTAACAAAGATGAAACTTATATGTGGCATTGTCGTCTGAGACACATAAACAAGACACGCATATCCACACTTTCGAAGAGTGGGTACTTAGACGGATTTGATCCAAATTCATATGACGTATGTGAATCTTGTTTATTAGGCAAGATGCCTAAATCACTTTTAGCGGTAAATGTGTACGAGCCACCGAACTGTTAGCCCTCGTTCATAGTGACGTATTGGGGCCCATGTCTAGCCAGGCTAGAGGTGGATATGAATACTTCGTAACCTTTATGGATGATGCATCGCGTTATGTGGTATGTGTATCTTATGAGACACAAGTCAGAAACTTTTGAGAAATTCAAAGAGTTTCGATACGAAGTAGAAAAACAGACCGGCAAAAGTATTAAGACATTACGGTCAGACCGTGGTGGCGAATACTTAAGCAATGAGTTTCTTGATTACTTGAAAGAATATGGTATTCTTTCACAGTGGACTCCTCCCGGAACACCGCAATTAAACGGTGTGTCCGAACGGAGAAACCGAACTTTGTTAGACATGGTAAGGTCTATGATGAGTCGCACAGAGCTACCTATGTCCTTTTGGGGATATGCATTGAACAGTGCAATACTTATTTTGAATAAGGTTCCGTCAAAGTCTGTTCAACAGACTCCATATGAAATATGGACAGGAAAGAAACCGGGTTTCTCATTCCTGAAGATTTGGGGTTGCTGGGCATACGTCAAACTTTTGGAAGGTACCAAACTAGAACCCAAATCAAATAAAAACCTATTTGTAGGATATCATAGGGAAACCAAAGGATATTACTTCTATCACCCACAAGAGAACAAAGTATTTGTTGCTTTATATGCGGTTTTCCTTGAGAATGAATTCCTAAATGCAGTGATAAGTGGGAGGAAAGTAGAACTCGATGAAAATCGGAGTGATACTGTTCCTGGCACAGAATCCTTAACGGAACATGAACAGTCCATCAGGGATGAGACTGTACCACAATCTTCGAATACACAAGGACCGTGTAGGTCGGAGAGAGTCAGAAAATAACCTGAGAGGTATGGGTTTCTAATCTCACCTCATGTGGATATTAATCTTATTGAGGAAGACGAGCCGGCTATGTATGAGGAAGCGATACAAGGTATCGACTCCGGTTTATGGCAAGATGCCATGAATTCCGAAATGGATTCCATGTACACCAACCACGTTTGGACACTGGTTGATGCACCAGAAGGCGTAAAACCTATTGGATGCAAATGGGTCTTCAAGAGGAAGACTGACATGGATGGCAACGTACAAATTTACAAAGCTAGGCTTATAGAAAAATGGTATCGTCAACGACATGGTGTCGATTACGACGAAACTTTTTCACCCGTTGCCATGATTAAATCCATTCGCATAATGCTTGCTATTGCTGCATATTTTGATTATGAGATATGGCAGATAGACGTCAAAACCGCTTTCCTTAACGGAAACCTTTTGGAGGATGTTTATATGCAACATCCTGAAGGTTTTGTCGTGCCTAGACTTGCAAACAAGATTTGTAAGTTAAATCGATCCATTTATGGATTGAAGCAAGCATCGCGTTCTTGGAACCAACGTTTTGATGAGATCATAAAAGAATATGATTTCGTAAAAAATGAGGATGATCATTGTGTATATAAGAAGGTTAGTGGGAGCGCACTGACATTCATTGTCCTTTACGTTGATAATGTATTGCTAATTGGCAATGACATTCCCATGTTAACATCGGTGAAAGCTTGGCTTTCATTAAAATTCTCCATGAAGGATCTGGGAGAAGCAGCATTTATTCTAGGAATAAAGATATACTGGATAGATCTAGAAAGCTGCTTGGACTCTCCCAGAGTACGTAAATTGACAAAGTGTTGAAGAGATTCAACATGGATCAGTCCAAGAGGGGACTGTTGCCAATGTCACATGACATCACTTTATCTAAGGACATGTGTCCTAAAACTCAAGATGAGAGAGACAACATGAGTCGGATATCGTTCGCCTCGGCAGTCGGATCGATCATGTATGCCATGATATGTACGCGACTTGATGTCTCCTATGCTTTGAGCATGTGTAGTCGCTATCAGGCCGATCTAGGTGATAGTCACTGGATGGCGGTTAAGAATATCCTAAAGTATCTTAGACGAACTAAGGATGCTTTTTTAATCTATAGAGATGGAGAACTTGAGGTAACTGGGTATACCGATGCAAGTTTCCAAACCGATAAAGACGACTGCAAGTCGCAATCAGGGTACATATTTTGTTTGAATAACAGAGCAGTAAGCTGGAAATCTTCCAAGCAAAAGACTGTTGCCGATTCAACAACAGAAGCGGAGTATATTGCTGTAGCTGAAGCAGCAGCTGAGCCCGTTCCATTGTATTGTGACAATAATGGGGCTATAGCACAGGCTAAGGAACCGCGGTCTCATCAACGATCCAAGCATGTTCTTCGACGTTTCCATCTCATTCGTGAGATCATACATCGTGGCGATGTGAAGATCGAGAAGGTCGCATCAGAGGATAATATTGCAGATCCGCTGACGAAAGCTATTCCTCTGTAAAAGTTTGAGCGACATGTACATAGTTCAGGTATTAGATGCTTGAGTGACTGGCTATAGGCCAAGTGCGAGATTGTTAGACAATTATGACCCATAGCGTCACTAATTGGTAAAAGACATTGTGGTTTTTGTACAAATTAATTATGGAGCAATGAAATTGTATTTTATCATTTTGTAATTTGATTACTTAATATAAATAAATGATAAAAGTCCCTATGATTAGTTTCAGATTATAAGATATGAGACAGTATCAATCCATAAAGGTTTTATCATTAAATATCCCTAGTCGTAGTATTATCGAGACTGGACATCGATAATGCGGAATAGACTAGTATTGCACTTGTGCGTGTTATGGAAGCGTAACGACATAGTTCTCATATATTTAAGTATTGGATACTTATGCAAGTGTGATAGGAGGTTGTGTTTACCGATGGTACGGAAACAACTTCTTCTGGATAGACCCCGCAGAATCCCATTGGTAGTATGAATATGTGTCTATGGGAATCCGCATCAGGGTAGGTGTATTTGGTCTTAACCTGAGACTTGCATCGCTAGTACTTGCGACAATCAATACGCTTTGGTTTTGGTCGTCCAGGACTTTAACAGGTTCTGTGTATGCCTCTTCTGGGTTTATTGAGAATCGTAGTGTATTGGGTGTGATGTCAAGATGAAGTATCACTTCAGTCATATGAGATGATGATCACGCAGGGAGGGATACAGAACTGATACTCTAAATTGGTTGCAACCATCGGGATAATATGACTTGGTCATGATTATCCGATTAAAGAGACTAGTTGATTGTAATCCGATATATGCTTCGTACGGGGCAGACACTATTCCAGCCCCAGCCTTGCATGTGACATCTGATACTAGATCGCTATACGCAATACTACGTATACTACACCTGATACAGATTATATATTCCATTAAGAATATTTCTGGAGAATTGGGTAGGCACGGTGCTTTGCTAGAAGCCAACCATGTCTCGTAAATCGATAAAAACGTAGTACGAGGTACGTACGTGTTCGGATAGTCCGACGACCAGATTTACTGCCAACATATCCAGGGATCTCTTGGGTCGATTCCTGAAGATTCACCGATGACGTATGATTCGAACATAATTAACCTTGGATTAATTACGGAGATATTTTATCTGGGATAAAATACTATTTGAAGAGAGAGAAATGATTAATTTGGAATTAATCGATAAAATAATATATTCGATATATTAAACGAAATTAGATTTCGACACGGAATTAAAATTAGATTTTAATTCGGGCTAACGAATTAATTTATAGTTAATTCGCTAGCGACGTGAATAATAATTTTGCTTGGCATAATTATTTAATTAAATTTGATTTAATTACGTCGCAACGAAAAATTTGTTAATTCAGAATTAACGAACCCGAGCCCGGGATGTGTTTGCGAGGCCACTCCGATTTAGAATCAAGTGTGGCCACAAGTCACATCGCTCGTCACATCGCACGTCATTCAAGTGATAGATGTCAACTCATTTTTTGGTAATTGACATGCAGTCACTATTCATAAAAGAAGTGGTTGTGAGGCTTTAATGCAAATTTTGGCTCCAAATTTTTGGTTTGACTTTTTGAAAGATATACCAAAATTTGGTAAAGGATTTTCATTATTGTTTTTAGAAAACAAATACCAAAAAAAAAAAGAAATCTCCCTCTCTCATTTGCTCACCAAAACCGTGAGCTTTTCCTTCAAGAAAGAAAAATGTTTTTCTTTCTATCTTGCTAGCACACTTGAAGAATCAATACAAGGTGATAGGGAAACCAACCTTGGAGCTTGAAATCAAAAGGACAAAGCTTGGAGCTTGTATTTTCACGTTGGCCGAATTCAACAAAGAGATCTTGGAGTTCACTTTCTTCTCAACACATCTCAAATCCGTTCAATATAAGTGTGTTTCCGTCTCATTTCTTTGAGTATTCATTCTTTTCAATGTTCAAATA
This sequence comes from Zanthoxylum bungeanum, assembly GCA_019454045.1. Classification (NCBI taxonomy): domain Eukaryota; kingdom Viridiplantae; phylum Streptophyta; class Magnoliopsida; order Sapindales; family Rutaceae; genus Zanthoxylum; species Zanthoxylum bungeanum. Next base: position 28,769 of record SKCR01035335.1, on the reverse strand, counting down.
TGATCTTGGGACCACATTAGAAATCAACACCAACTAACTCATCTTCTGCTACGATCATCCTATCGGTTTCAATGTACCCTTCTTTTGGCTGAACCACTTCTCCACCCTCCTATGTTTCTTCATCCGACGAGGGGAGCCCTTCTTCATACTGGGAATGCTCATTGATTAATTTCTTGGGAGTCCAATTCTTATGTTCCCCCATCAAGAACTACTTCATTAATTGGCTCCTTTCAACCAACATGGCCTCATATGTGACCCCCTCTAATCGTTGCATAAGTTCATCATTCTCATTCCTCAAGGACTCTACACTCTCCTTAAAAGCTTCATTCTCGGCTTCAGACACTACTCTTTCTAGCTTCAGAGTCACCTGAGTCAACTCTATTTCTTTCTTCGCCTTCTTTGCCCTCTTCTATGAAGCCTCCAATTCCATATTCAACTCTGCAGTCTCATTCCTTACAACGGTATTAGATTTCTCCAATTCCCTAATCCACCTCTGACTCGACTCGACATATTCTTGAATGAATAGATTGCATTCTAGGGCCTAGATAAATATTTGAGTTAGTTCCCATTTCACAAAACTTAAAGGACAGAAAAGAAGTGAAATTCTTGAGAAACCTTACTTGATAATTTCGGGCCACAGTTTTTTTAATTGACTCTAAGGGACCCAGCTCAGCCAGTCGATGCTCATACTCTTCAAAAAGGAGCCTCTTAACGAACCTCGAGAGGCTAGAAGGGTCTGAAATCACCGTCGGCCCATTGTAAATTTCACTATGACATTCTCCAAATCTTCTTCTGGCTCGACCACAACCTTTTGTTTCTTTGATGCAACTACCATCTCAGTCGATTATCTTGGTGCTGCAGGAGTCCCAACCGAGACCACGTCCTTTGGTGCAGGGACCCAAATTTCTAAAACTTCAGGCTCTTTCATTTTGGCCTTCTTGCTTTTGCTTTTGGCTTTCATTTCTTCAAAAGATGGCAGCTTAAATTGACCCAACATGATCTCAACTGCACACAAAATTTCTTCGTGTGTTAGTAGCTTTAAAAATAGTAGCCGCTCGAAAGTCAGTCGACACCACCAAGTGCCCACTACCACAACCAAAATTAGTCTACTAAGGGCCAAAAGGTTACCTTCAGAATTAAAAAATTCATTCCACAATGGGGTCAATCTCAGTCTCTTCTTTTCTAGAACAGATTTCCAATCTCCTTCAAAAGCAGGCAGATCGAAGATGAATTTTGTATTGGAGATGACGCTGCTGGTAGTATCAAATGCTCTGTTACGAATAAGACATACAAGAACGAAAAATATAATCCTAAGTCAACCAAAATACAGAAAGGAAAAGCGAAGTAAAACACTCACTCGACGGACTCTAGTGCTCAGGGATTCAGCCAACCCCAACTGATTACGCCCAAAAAGTACTTACGGTTACATGTGGTTATCGCAGTATAGTTGGGGTGTCGATTCCTCGGAGAGATGGTTACAAAGAACTGGTTTACTCAAACAAAACGTTAGTAGTAACTAAATTAAATAGAAAGAATGAATCGATAATGTAAGATAAAAACTATATAAAAGTACTTAAAAATATCAATAGAGAAAGATGGCAAAGCATTGGGAATCATTCTTGTATTAAACTTCTATGTTTAGTTATTGAATCCTGTTATTACTCAGTTGAAAGTTTCACATCCCAAACCAATAACCAGAAGATATTCAATTCTTCACATCAAATTCTAAGGTAATCAATGATTATTTTCTCTATGTTAATAGCACACAAAAGTTATCATTACGAGCTATCTAACGTCGATAATATACCCTCAAGCAATACTGCAGCAAAAGACCAACACATAATTCTTCATTCTTCTCCATTGATTTTATGTTTGTGGCTCTTTGTTCTCTGTTTTTCTCTTGTTTCTCTCTGATTTCTCCTCTCTTAGGGTTTGGACGAAGTTGGGTTTATATAGGGAAGTCCTGGAGTCATTGTGGGCATCAAATACATCAAAATCAGGGTTTTGGGACATCCGGGGTACCACGATGCTGGTGTTTGGGTGTCGTAGTGCCTAACTCTCGGGACAATTGGTTTGGAGGAATTATGGTGCAGGGGCCATGGCGCCAAAGACTTGGGCGCCGCGGCGCCAGTGAGCTTTGCTTGCTAGTTTGTCACGTCTTGCGTCCCCGATGCTCCCGCGCGCGTCTGATGCTTTCTATACGTCCGTTAGGCTCCAAAACATGTTTAATTGCTCCATTCTTCTTGCTTCATTGCTTCCTAATAACAAATCACAAAATGACTCTAGTTAAGATTAAAACATATGATAGATAAGCCGAATTAGTGATGTTCAAAGTACACTTTCATGCACTTATCACAACCCCAACCAGTTTATTGCTAGTCCATAGCAATTCAAGCGCAAAATAAAATAAGAACTAAATAAATAAAACTATCTAAGCAATTTTTGTAGGGATCACGATTGCATTCAGCGTATGCAATAAGCCTTTAAAATAACAAACGGAAATAGTCCCAATAGTTACACATATTATTGTCCTCAAAGAATGCCTAGGAATGAAACTAGAGAACTTTCAAAATACTCAACGTAACTCAAATCCAAGTCTTTGAATAAATCATCTAAGCCAGACTCACAATATGTGTGTATGTGTGTAAAGGTTCATTCACAGCTTGATTCCTAGGTAAGCCAACTCAATGATTTCGTTTAATAATTGGGATCCGATGGGTCAAACAAACCTAGATATCTCAATTATGCTTTGTAATTGCCTCTCTGTGCTCAGTATGGTATGATTTTCTTTTTTATTTTCTTGTCTCTTTTTGTTTTTTTTTTTCAACTTTTTTTTAACACACCTACCCTTTAAGGTAGCATTTCTCCTCATGGTGGTCCTAATACTCGCCCATGGGTAGCTTCATGCTTATCAGTTATTGGTGGTTTAATTTATTTCTTTAGAGACTTCTTCTTTTTATTTTTAACCATACCACACATCATAACATTAGCAAATCAGAATAGACATCTAAGAAAACGGTCATTCATCGACATATAATTTTTTTAACTAGTCACTTTGCCAACTACACAGGCTTTCACTGCTAAAAACCTATAATTAAGTGCTTACGAGTCTAACCTAGATTAACTACTCAAAGTATCGGATAAAAGTATATTAAAGAACTTATCGTTTCTAAGATTTCACTCTTAAGCAAACAATATCATCATTAGACTTATGCTTAACTATTAAGGACTAAAAACAAACAAAACAAAACAATATTTTTTTATAACAGGTGATATCATGTGCATGCATACACCCCCATACTTAAAGCTTGCGTTGTCCTCAATGTAAGATAAATGTAAAGAAAAAGGATTAAGGAACAACACAACCAGGCGCGGAGTTTATCAGGTTCCTGCTGGTAAGACTTTAGTTGTGTGGCTGTGTAGGTTGTGCTAAAACCTGCATAAACACTTATGCAAGCAATAAAAATAAAAAATACAATTAGCACACAATAAAATAAAACTAAAATAAATCAAATAAATAAAATAAAATAAATAAATAAATAAATAAATAAATAAATGTAGATGCAAAGGTTGCCTCCCCGCTAGCGCTAAATGTAACATCTTCAGCCAGACGTAACCACTCAGATTGTCATGGTGGCTTCCATGTTGCGGACTAGGTAGTCCCATGTGCTTCCTTCTTCGGCGAACATTGGTGATGAAGACATAAACATGACTTTATGGCTGGCTGATGCAGTGTATCCATGGATCCCTCAGGGTCTGATGGGCGACATTTTAAGCTGCACACATGTAAAAGTTGGTTTACCCTTCTTTTTAGCTTCCCAAGTATCATTTTTAATTGGCCAATAACTATCATTTTCCTCATTTTACGATTCTTTGGGATAAGTTTCAGTTCATGAGGGTTTGATTCATGTTGTAAAGAAGCTGATTCTGGCAGGATTGTTTCTAACATGTATATGTAGTGGCACTCATCTTCATCCCGTGGTTGTTTTGCAACATGAAAAATGTTCACCTCCGGAGTCATATTTCCAAATGATAACTTTATGTGACCATTCATGCAATTAATAAGGGCATTAGTTGTAGCAAGAAAAGGTTTACATAAGATAAGCGAGATTTTTGACTCAGTATTAACCACGGACTGCGTGTCTAAAATTAGGAAGTCAACAAAATAGTAGAATTTATCAATTTGCACTAAAACATCCCCAACTACTCCTCGTGGTGCTCTAATGGATCGGTCAACTAACTGATGTAGGTTTAATCTCACCAAGCCCTAACTGCACATTGATCGAATATGGCATGAGATTAACACTAGCACCTAAATCTAATAATGCTTGTCCAAACTCATGTGTGCCAATATAACAAGTGATAGTGGGACAACCCGAATCTTTATATTTTGGTGGGGTCCTCTATTCAATTACTGCACTAGCCTGCTTTGTCAGGAAAGCAGTCTTCTTCATATTATGCTTTCTCTTTATAGTGCATAGATCCTTTAAAACCTTCGCATAAGTAGGAACTTGTTTGATCACATGTAACAACAGAAGGATAATCTTTACTTGCTTAAGGTGTTCTAGGATCTCACCATTTGGGTCTGGGGCTCTCACTGTGAGCCTAAGTTCCTGAGGGAAAGGTACTCTAACTTGGAAATATGTCTCTTATTTTTCCTGAGGGGTACCTATACCACTGTCTTTTGGGTCATTTATGGTGTTGAACCTGTTATGTCTCCCTACCTCCTTACCACTCCTAGTGAATATAACATTAACACATTTTACATTGACTGCTTCGTGATCAGCCTGTGCCATGTGTTGGCCTTGTGGATTTGGTTGAGTTTGAGATGGAAATTTTCCTTGTTCTTGCACACTCATGACATTAGTCAATTTAGAGACTTAACTCTTAATTTCCTTGTTATCCTCAACAACCTAAGCTATCAACGACTCAAACCTTTGATTTGTTTTACTTTAGGCCTCTATAAATGCATGCACACTGTCTTCTAAAGAATTTCTAGGGACGACATGTGTGGGAAAATGAGGTGCATTGTAACTCATAGTTTGTGGTGCTTGAGTGGGCTGATGGGACTCCTGTTTCCAACTAAGATTGGGATGGTTCCGCCAACTAGGATTATAGGTATATGAATAAGGTGTTTATGGCTTCTTGTACATCCCTATGTTATTACATTGTACCTCACATGTCCCCCTCATCTCACCATATACAGGACACTATTGGGGTTCCAGGTGGGCGACTGCATGCATAGTCTTGTTATCTCTAGCTTTTAAAGCTCCTAAATCTCTAGTCAATAGCTCAACATGTGCCCTAAGACTATCCTCTTCCCTGAAGTGGTGTATGCCTCTACTAGAAGGAGTGTGTGTCCTATAAGTGTTATCTAGGGCATTAGGTCCAGTCCAGGTGTGGGATTTCTCAGCTAAGTCATCTAAGTACTCGAATGCCTCATCAGGGTCCTTTCTTATAAACTCATCATTGCACATTGTCTCCACAAATTGGCACTCTCTAGGGGTTAGACCATCATAAAAATAACTTACTAAGCGCCAACTCTCATATTCACGGTTAGGGAAACTAGCTAACATCTCATTATACCTCTCCTACATTTGATAAATGGTTTCACTGTCTCTCTGGGAAAATGTGGAGATTTTTCTTTTCAAGGCAGTAGTCTTATGGTGTGGGAAGTATTTATTGAAAAATACATGTGTCATCTCGCCCCATGATCTTATGGACCTATGTCTCAAAGAATACAACCAGCTCTTAGCTCTATCCTTAAGGGCAAATGGGAAAAACTTAAGTCTAATTGTGTCTGTGGTTCTGAACCGGTCATGGAAAGTTGCTACGAATTCTTCAAACTCTCTAATGTGTACATAGGGATTCTCGTTCTCCGAACCATGGAAGGTTAGGAGATACTGTATCATCCCAAGTTTAAAGTCTATTTGTGGTGCATTAGGAGAAAACATTATGCACGATGGTGTAGCTGTGCGAGTGGGGTGAAGGTATTCCTCAAGAGACTGCATGGGTGGTCTCTCGTACTCACTCATGTTGTGTGTGCTTGATGTGGATGGTGTGGCAAAGAGATTGTCAAACAAACTCTCTGAGTCTGAGTTTTCTTCTTCAGTCCTAACAAATCTACCAAACCTATCTCTATGTCTAGGCATGCAATTAAACACAAGTAAAGCGAGAAACAAGAATAAATGACTAAACTAAGAATAAAAAGCTAAACTAAAATTAAAGTTGAAATAAAATAAATAAAAACATAAAAGTAAATAAAGGAACGAAGTTACCGCTTTTGTTGTTGATCAAGCAAACCTGCTCATTTTACTTGTAAACCGTCTCCCCAGTAACGACGCCAAATTTTGATTACGCCCAAAAGTACTTACGGTTACATGCGGTTATCACAATATAGTTGGGGTGTCGATTCCTCAGAGAGATGGTTACAAAGAATTGGTTTACTCAAACAAAACGTTAGTAGTAACTAAATTAAATAGAAAGAATGAATTGATAATGTAAGATAAAAACTATATAAAAGTACTTAAAAATATCAATAAAGAAAGATGACAAAGCATTGGGAATCTCTCTTGTATTAAACTCATATGCTTAGTTATTGATTCATGTTATTACTCAGTTGAAGGTTTCACATCCCAAACTAACAACCGGAATATATTCAATTCTACAAATATCAAATTCTAAGGTAATCAATGATTATTTTCTCAATGTTAACAGCACACAAAAGTTATCATTACGAGCTAGCTAACGTCGATAATATTCCCTCAGGCAATACCGCAGCAAAAGACCAACACATAAAACAACTTTACCAGTAACAACTGGGTTCACAAATCACACATAGAAGAAACATGAATGGATCTGAGACACGCAATGTCAAATCAGATATGGTGTGAGTCTGCTTAAAAGTGGTTTTTTTTAAATTGACAAACGCAAGCCGATAAGCAAAAGAAGAAAAAAAAATAAAAAATAGAAACCAAACTACTAAAAGTAATGATGAAAGAAAAGAAATTAATAGTCAGACCTTTGAATCTGGCTCTGATACCAATTGATACAAAACCGGATATGAAAAGACGAAAGCCGATCCAAAATCCCGTAGACCCCCAAAGAACCTATCCTTGAAAACCCTTGGAGATAGCCTCAGATGAATTTTGCCAGCGAAATGGACGCCATAAATGATGCCAACCCTTTGATAAATCTTTGTTCAATCACTGAACGATGATAAAATTTGCTTAATCGCAAGAAGGTTACTATTCACGCATTAAAAATTGGGTCCTTCATTAAGAGTTATTTTTGAGTTTAAATAATGACATGCTCAAACCCTAAGAGAGCCAAAAAGACTAAAATAGCCCTAAACTACCCATTACCAACTAAAAGCCCATAATTCCTAATTTCTAGCCCATTTGAACCCATAAATAAATAAAATAAACTAACCCAAATAATAAATAAAAACATTCATCCATGTTGGTTCCATACATGCAAATAAATAATAAATAAGCCTAAATAACTGAAAATGACCCATACTGCTCCTCGATGACTTGGGTCAAGTGTATAACTCTTGAACCATCTTCCTTGAAGTCCAATAGGTCTCGAACGTGCTTGTTCAATTCAGCTACATGGCGTTGGGCCAGGCCTGCCATAGCGTCCTTGATCTTTCGAGATCTGTGTCTTGTAATTGGTCCAAGTGGTACATGGATTGGATCAATTGTGGTCTGGACCGAACCAGGTACAGTTAGGATCACATCAGGATCTATATGGGAGTTGACAAAACACAGTGTCTGGGTTCATGAATCATAAAATAATAAAAAATAACAACCATCAATTTTATTAAACGTTAAAAGAGTTTCTAGGAACCAACAACATAAATATAAGAAGTTTAGATACAAGAGTTCATTCTTAGCTTTGCTTAGGAGATTAGTTCTCCATGCGGAATAGAGATACAACCTTGATAGATCGGAGAGACTGTTGGACAATTATGACCCATAACATCACTATTTGTAAAGAACATTGTGTTTTTGTACAAATTAACTATGTGACAAAAGGAAATTGCTATTTATCATTATTGTAATTAGATTGCTTTGATATATATATAATGATAAAAGTCCATATGGTTAAATCATATTAATAAGATATGACACAATATTAATCCACGAACGGTTTAATCATTAAATATCCCTAGTCGTAGTATTATCGAGAATGGACATTGATAATGCGGAATAGACTAGTATTACACTTATGCGCGTTATGGAAGCTTAACGACATAGTTCTCATATATTTAGGTGTTGGATACTTATGAAAGTGTAATAAGAGGTTCTGTTAGCCGTTGGACCGGGAACAGTTCGCTCTGGATAGAGCCACTCGGAATCCCATTGGTAGTATGACTATGTGTCTATGGGAATCCGAATCAGGGTAGGTGTATGTGATCTTTAACCTGAGATTTACGTCGCTATTACTTGCGACAATCAGTTTACTTTGGTATTGGTCGTCCGGAGCTTTAACAGGTTCTATGTACGCCTGTATTGGGTTTATTGAGAATCGTAGTGTATTGGATGTGATGTCAAGATGGGAGTATCACTTCAGTCATATGAAGATGATGGTCACACATGATACATAACTAGTACTCTTAAAAGCTGCAGCAATCGGGAAAGTATGACTAGGTCATGACTGTCCGATTACAGAGATTAGTTACTCGGGATCCGATATATGCTTCGTACGGAGCAGACACAGAGCCAGCCCTAGGCCTAACATGTGACATCCGATACTGGATCGTATTACGCATTACATAGTATTACTACGCCTGATACAAATTATATTCCTCGGTGAATATTTCTGGAGAATTGGGTAGGCACGGTGCTTTGCTAGAAGACAACCATGTCTTGTAAATCGGTGAGAACATGGTACAGGGTACGCACGTGTTCGTATATTCCGACAACCGTATTTACTGCCAACATATCCATGAATCTCTTGGGTCGCTTCTCAAAGATTCATCAATGACATTTGACTCAAATAGAATTAATATGGGATTAATTATGAGAGAGAAAATTAATCTGGGATTAATGCGGCACGAATTAATCTGGGATTAAGTTCGTATAGAAGAGAGAACACGATTGATGTAGAATTAATCGATAAAATAAATTTAATAGTTAAATTGGATTTTTATATTTAATTTATTTATTTGGGGCTAAATAATATATCAGATATATTAATTGAAATTGGATTTCAATACGAAATTAAAATTAGAATTTTTTTCGGGCGAACGAATTAATTTGGAATTAATTCGAGAGCGACTATCGTAATAATTTTCCGACTCATAATTATTTAATTAAATTAGATTTAATTATGTCGCGACGACAAATTTGTTTAATTTGGAATTAAACAAACCCGGGCCCAAGTCTAGTTGTGTGATGGAGAAGCCAACTTAAATTTTGAATTTACATGAGGTGGGACCCATGACTTACCTCAAATGTCTAACTTTGATAGAAGTAGTTGGCATTAATAAATTGGATTCATTTAACACACACCCACACCAACTTTTGAAACAAACTATTCACTCATCTCTCTCTTTCTTCCTTATTGCCGATTCTTCTCTCTTTTAGATAGAAACTTTTTTTTCTTCAAAAATTTCTTAAAGCTAGCACTTAGAGAGTCATATGAGGTATTAGGGAAACTCACCCAAGGGTTTAACAACTCAACAAAAGCTTGAAGCTTCATCCAAAAAAGCAAAATTTTGAATTTTTCTTCAAATCAATGTGAGTATTTCCGCAACTTTACTTGATTATTTCACACTTGAAATCATGTTTAGGATCTTGGAAGCATGTCTTAGAGACTAACAATGGTATCTAGAGCCTCCTAAATATGATTTTGGAATCTAGGGTTTATAAACTTTATTTGGGTATTTTTGCTTGGAGCATGAAAATTCAAAATTGAGTATTTGGTTGATGTTAGATGATGATAACTTAGAGTTGTGCATCATTGGATTGTTGAAAAATTGATTACATCAAATTTCCCTAAAATCCTTATCATGGCTAAATCTATGCCCTAGTTTTTACTCATGGTGATTTTTTTAATTGGACACTTGGATGTGTTAATGGCATGAAATATATGTTAAATGTTGATTTAATTGGATTGGAATCAAATTGCATGTTAATTTCTTGTCAATTGCCGTGAATGAGCATGTTGTTTGAGACTTGATTTTGCTTCAATTTGTGTTGGACATGATTTGGAATGATAAAGCATGATTAATTAGATTAATTAATATTTTGAAAATATTAGATTAATTAATTAGTTATGTTAATTAAACTTAAATTAAATTAATGTGATATTTGGAATATTGTATTAATTTAAATTAGTCCCTCAAATACTAATTGGGCTAATTTGGTTATATTTGGATTAATGGGTTTGGTTGGGCCAAGTTTGGTTTTGGACAATTGGGTTGGATCCAATTGGACCTAAACTATTTCCATAAAGTCCAAAATATGACTTTTATGACTTTAATAATTTAATTGGGCCTAATGGGTCCAAAATTAATTTTTGGCATAGGGTGATTCCTAAATGGGCCAAGGCATTATGGGTTTGATCCATAATGGCCAAAAGTCCATGCCTAAAGAATTAATTAAAATCCCATTGGACCTAATCGAATTGGCATTGGATGCTAAATAGGCCTTTGAGGCCATTTGGATTGGATTTGGAATCCAAGTCTATAAAGGTATTAATAAAATAAGTGTAATTTTTTAATTTGGAATTAAACTTGAATTAGTATTGAATATAATTAAAATTGGATTTAATATTGTAGTTCGATATAATTCAAGAATACTTACTTTGAGTATTTATTCTCAAACGAGTTGAACTCGAGCAAATCAAATCGTTCTATGAACATTGGATGGTCATTAATTTAAGAATTAATTAATTGGATTAGATTGATTGACAACATGCTATGTGTGAATTCTTGGATGTATTTGTTTGAATAATATATATCGGATGGATATTAGATGGGTGGGGGAAATTTTGGAAATTGTTGTAAATATGGTATTTATTTGAAATTGGACCTGCGCGTCGAGCCTATCACCTATCACCTCTCATTATCATTGTATTTCTCTTATCACCAATCCCCCTCAATGTAAATGAGGTTTCTTATAGTGTTATGTAATTGGGTACTTTGAAGAGTGTAAAGTGCCAGCGGGAGAGAGAGAGAGAGATTTGTTCTAGGAAGAAATTGTATATATCCATCCACATATCATTATTAAATTTATCACGCCTTATTATGCTTTTAGAATGCATGTTTAAGGGTGTATGATGAGACCTAATCAAAGATAATAAATTGATTGCCAATTTATGAAAACGCCCCCACATTTAATATTAAGTGTTTCCTTCCATTGAGTGGTTCTCTCTCAAGATCCAAGATTGACTTTGATTTGTTGGCCAAAGTCAAGATCATTGTCTATCGCGGATGTGTTTGAACCATGAAAGCTTTGTTAACATCGCATGTCTTGGGCAATTGTGACTTGTTGGCCAAAGTCAAGGTCACTCTTGTTTATCGACGTGGATTACGAAGTTTTCCCACTGTCAATGGGTCGCGCTTAACTGGAATCATTAAGCTTGTTGAGCCAAAGCCAAGGCTTAGTTGATTCAGAGGAAACATGTAAGGAAATATATTGGATATATGTTTCGGACTTGGATGTCCACCTACCGGATCTAGGAATTGGATGGGATCCAATTGATCTTAGAGATCTACCTAGTTAAATTTTATACAGCTTGTTAGCCAAAGTCAAGGTTGTGTATTATTTAACGGGATCCTAGCCTACTAGGAAACTAGGTTTCCCGAGTACTCAACGGAGGGTTTGAGGCTCGCCGAAAAATAGTGCGAGGCTAGTATTAAATTTGCAATTTCGTTTAATACTCGCTAATATGTGTGCTCTATTATTTTTCGTTATTATATATATTAGTTGGACTAATAATATTTATTGTTTTCTTTGAACCGTTAGACTGTACTCAATACTACTCCATTTGTAGTTGGTTATATAGTTGGACTATAGTAACTATTGCATTTGAGTGTACCCGAAACACTTGATTGGATAGTTGGACTATATCAATCAAAATGGCTGGAAAGATTAGCGTTAGGGACATAATCATTGGTGAGAATGTCTTTAACAGCGTAAATTTTCCAGATTGGGAAAAGAACCTCAGGATAGTCATGGGAGCTGAGAAGTTGCTCTATGTTATAGAGAGACCTCTCGGGCCTGAGCCCGGACTTGAGCAGCCAGTAGAGCATGAGCTTTGGAAGACTCATCGTGATGATAACTTTACTGCTCAATTCGTTATGCTTGCTGCAATGAATCCACAATTTCGTCGTCAGAATAAGGGATTGGATCCTTATAATATGATATTGAAGTTGAAGGATCTTCATAGATCTAATTTTAGATCTCAGAAGTATGATTTGCCGAAGAAGCTCTTTCGCTCTCGTATGTTATAAGGTACATCTGTCGAACACTACGTGTCACAGATGATTGTTGACATCGAACATCTGGGTCAGTTGGGCATTACCTTCGAGGCCGAGACTTCTATAGATTTGATCTTATAGTTTCTGCCCGTCTACTTGGGCGGGTTCATCATGAACTACAATATGATGCACCAAGAGAAAACTCTTGGAGAGTTAATAGCTATGCTGAAAGAGGCAGAGCCATAGCTTCTGAAAGGCAAGAAGCGCGAGACACATCTTACTTCGACATCCAAGAAGGCCAAGGCTTGGCCGAAGGCTTCTGGGGGTGAAGAAGAAAAATAAGAAGGGCAAGGCTCAATCGTCACAGTCTTCTGGAAGACAAAGGACATATCCCAAGACGTATGCCTATACTGTGGCAAACGGGGTCACTAGAAGCTTGACTACTGTAAGTACAAGACGGACTTGAAAAAAGTGAAGGCGGACAAGGCTCCGACTTCAGATATGTTTGTTATTGAAATAAACATATCCACTACTAGTTTTAAAAATTGGATTTTTGATACTGGATGTGGTATTCACATATGTACTGATGTGCATGATCTGCAGATTAGCAGGAGACTGGCTTCAGGAGAGATCGACCTCCGAGTCGAAAATGGGATGAAAGTCGCTGTTTTGGCCGTTGGCACCTATGTTTTGAACCTGCCCTCGGGGCATGTACTTACATTAGGGGACTGTTATTTTGTACCTAGTTTGACTATGAATATAATCTTTGTATCTAGTTTAACCCGATGCGAGTATACCTTTGTATTTAGGAACACCGGTGTTTTGTTTATAAAGATGATATTGAGATGTACAACATATGTTAATAATGGTCTTTATATTTTGAATATAAACGAATCTCAAACATATAACATGACAAACAAAAGGCTCAAATTGAGTAAAACAGATGAGACTTATTTGTGGCATTGTCGTCTGGGACATATAAACAAAACTCGTATATCCACACTTTCGAAGAATGGATACTTGGACGAATTTGATCCTAATTTATATGATGTCTGCGAATCTTGTTTATTAGGAAAAATGCCTAAAACACCTTTTAGTGGTAAGGGTATACGTGCCACCGAGCTGTTAGCCCTTGTTCATAGTGACGTATGCAGGCCCATGTCTAGCCAGGCTAGAGGTGGATATGAATACTTCATAACCTTTACGGATGATGCATCGCGTTATGGTTATGTGTATCTTATGAAACACAAGTCGGAAACTTTTGAGAAATTCAAAGAGTTTCTACACGAAGTAGAAAAACAGACTGTCAAAAGTATTAAAACGTTGCGGTCGGACCGTGGTGGAGAATACTTAAGCAATGATTTTCAATATTACTTAAAATAATATGGTATTCTTTCACAGTGGACTCCTCCCGAAACACCTCAATTGAACAGTGTGTCCGTACGGAGAAACCGAACTTTGTTGGATATGGTAAGGTCAATTATGAGTCACACAGAGCTACCAATTTCCTTCTGGGGATACATATTAAACAGTGCAATACTTATTTTGAATAAGGTTCCGTCAAAGTTTGTTGGACAGACTCCATATGAGATATGAACAGGAAAGAAAACAGGTTTCTCATTCCTGAAGATTTGGGGATGTTGGACATATGTTAAACGTTTGGATGGTACCAAACTAGAACCCAAATCGGATAAATGCCTATTTGTAGGTTATTCTAGGGAAACCAAATGATATTATTTCTACAACCCACAAGAGAACAAAATATTTATTGCTCTTCATGCAGTTTTCCTAGAAAATGAATTCATGAATGCAGTGGTAAGTATGAGGAAAGTAGAACTCGATGAAAATCGAAGTGATACTGTTCATGGCACCGACCCCCTCACGGAACACGAAAAGTCCATCAGGGATGAGACTGTTCCACAATCTTCTAATACACAATATCCGCGTAAGTCGGAGAGAGTCAGAAAACAACCTGAAAGGTATGGGTTTCTGATCTCACCTCATGTAGACATTAATCTTATTGAGGAAGATGAACCGGCTACGTATGAGGAAGCGATACAAGGTATCGACTCCGGTTTATGGAAAGATGCCATGAAGTCCGAAATTGATTCCATGTATACCAACCAAGTTTGGACACTGGTTGATGTACCAGAAGGTATTAATCCTATTGGTAGTAAATGGGTCTTCAAAAGGAAGACAACCATGGATGGCAATATACAAACGTACAAAGCTAGACTTGTAGCTAAAGGTTATCGTCAACGACATGGTGTCGATTACGACGAGACTTTTTCACCTGTTGTTATGATTAAATCCATTCGGATAATGCTCGCTATTGCTACATATTTCGATTATGAAATATGGCAGATGGATGTCAAAACCGCTTTCCTTAACGGAAACCTTTTGGAGGATGTTTATATGCAACAACCTGATGGTTTTGTCGTACCAAAACATGCAAACAAGGTTTGCAAGTTAAACCGATCCATTTATGAATTAAAGCAAGCATCGCGTTCTTAGAACCAACTTTTTGATGAGATCATAAAAGAATATGCTTTCATTCAAAACGAAGATGATTCTTGTGTAAATAAGAAGTTAGTGGGAGCGCACTGACATTCATTGTCCTATATGTTGATAATGTATTGCTTCTTGGCAATGACATTCTCATGCTACAATCGGTGAAAACTTGGCTTTCATTAAAATTCTCCATGAAAGACCTGGGAGAGGCAGCCTTTATTTTGAGAAAAAGGATCTACCGGGATAGATCCAGAAAGCTGCTCGCACTCTCCTAGAGCTCGTACATTGACAAAGTGTTGAAGAGATTAAACATGGATCAGTCCAAGCGGGGGCTGCTTCCGGTGTCACATGGCGTCTCTCTATCGAAGAACATGTGTCCTAAAACTAAAGATGAGAGAGATGCAATGATTCTGATCCCATATGCTCCAGCAGTCGAATCGATCATGTACGCCATGATATATACGCGACCTGATGTCTCATATGCTTTGAGCATGTGCAGTCGCTATCAGGCCGATCCAGGTGATGGTCACTGGATTACTGTAAAGAACATCCTTAAGTATCTTAGACGAACTAAGGATGCTTTCTTAGTCTATGGGGAAGGAGAACTTGAGGTGACTGGGTTCGCCGATGTAAGTTTCCAAACTGACAAAGACGATTGTAAGTCACAATCAGGGTACATATTTTATTTGAACAACAGAGCAGTGAGCTGGAAATCTTCCAAGCAAGAGATTGTCGTCGATTCAAAAACAGAAGCAGAATATATTACTGCAGCTGAGGCAGCAAAAGAAACAGTTTGGATCCGTAAATTCCTAATTGGATTAGAAGTAGTTCCGTTAGCAGCTGAGCCCGTACCTTTATTTTGTGATAATAATGGGGCTATCGCACAGGCTAAGGTTCACGGTCTCATCAACGGTCCAAGCATATACTTCGATGATTTCATCTGATTCGTGAGATCATACATCGTGGCGATATGAAGATCGAGAAGATCGCATCAGATGATAACATTGCAGATTCGCTTACGAAAGCTATATCTCATCAAAAAAGTTTGAGCGACTTGTACATAGTTCAGGTGTTAGATACATGAGTGATTGACTATAGGCCAAGTGGGAGATTATTGGACAATTATGGCCCATAGCATCACTATTTGTAAAGAACATTGTGTTTTTGTACAAATTAACTATGTGACAAAAGGAAATTGGTATTTTATCATTATTGTAATTAGATTACTTGGATATATATATATATATATAATGATAAAAGTCCATATGGTTAAATCAG
Organism: Zanthoxylum bungeanum; assembly: GCA_019454045.1. NCBI lineage: Eukaryota > Viridiplantae > Streptophyta > Magnoliopsida > Sapindales > Rutaceae > Zanthoxylum > Zanthoxylum bungeanum. The sequence continues at coordinate 12,547 of SKCR01035335.1, read as the reverse complement.
ATTAATAAGATATGAGACAGTATTAATCCACGAACGGTTTAATCATTAAATATCCCTAGTCATAGTATTATCGAGACTGGATATTGATAATGCGGAATAGACTAGTATTACACTTGTGCGCGTTATGGAAGCTTAACAACATAGTTCTTATATATTTAGGTATTGGATACTTATGCAAGTGTAATAAGAGGTTCTATTAGCCGTTGGACCGGGAAAAGTTCGCTCTGAATAGACCCACTCGGAATCCCATTGGTAGTATGACTATATGTCTATGGGAATCCGAATCAAGGTAGGTGTATGTGATCTTTAACCTGAGACTTACGTCGCTATTACTTGCGACAATCAGTTTACTTTGGTATTGGTCATCTGGAGCTTTAACAGGTTCTGTGTACACCTGTATTGGGTTTATTGAGAATTGTAGTGTATTGGATGTGATGTCAAGATAGAAGTATCACTTCAGTCATATGGAGATGATGGTCACACATGATACATAACTAGTACTCTTAAAATCTGCAGCTATCGAGAAAAGTATGACTAGGTCATGACTTTCCGATTACAGAGACTACTTACTCGGGATCCGATATATGCTTAATACGAGGCAGACACAGAGTCATCCCTAGGCCTAGCATGTGACATCCGATACTGGATCGTATTACACAATACATATTACACAGTATTACTACGCCTGATACAAATTATATTCCTCGGTGAATATTTCTGGAGAATTGGGTTGGCACGGTGCTTTGCTAGAAGCCAACCATGTCTTGTAAATCGGTGAGAACGTGGTACGGGGTACGCACGTGTTCGAATAGTCCGACAACCGTATTTACTGCCAATATATCCAGGAATCTCTTGGGTCGCTTCCCAAAGATTCACCAATGACATTTGACTCAAATAGAATTAATATGAGATTAATTATGAGAGAGAAAATTAATCTGGGATTATTTGCGGCACGAATTAATCTGGGATTAAGTTCGTATAGAAGAGAGAACACGATTAATTTAGAATTAATCGATAAAATAAATTTAATAGTTAAATTGGATTTTTATATTTAATTTATTTATTTGGGGCTAAAATAATATATCAGATATATTAATTGAAATTGGATTTCAATACGAAATTAAAATTAGATTTTAATTCGGGCGAACGAATTAATTTGGAATTAATTCGAAAACGACTATCGTAATAATTTTGCGAGTCATAATTATTTAATTAAATTGGATTTAATTATGTCGCGATGACAAATTCGTTTAATTCGGAATTAAACAAACCCGAGCCCAAGTCTAGTTGTGTGTTGGAGAAGCCAACTTAAATTTTGAATTTACATGAGGTGGGACCCATGACTTACATCAAATGTCTAACTTTGATGGAAGTAGTTGGCATTAATAAATTGGGTTCATTTAACACACACACCAACTTTTGAAACAAATATTCACTCATCTATCTCTTTCTTCCTTATTGCCGATTCTTCTCTCTTTGGATAAAAATTTTATTTGCTTTAAAAATTTCTTAAAGTTAGCACTTAGAGAGTCATATGAGGTGTTAGGAAACTCACCCAAGGGTTTAACAACTCAACAAAAGCTTGAAGCTTCATCCAAAAGAGAAAAATTTCGAATTTTTCTTCAAATCAATGTGAGTATTCCGCAACTTTACTTGATTATTTCACACTTGAAATCATGTTTAGGATCTTGGAAGCATGTCTTAGAGACTAATAGAGTCACCATGATTTCCTTGAAGTTCTTCATTATTCTCTCTTGATTTTATGTTTGTGGCTCTTTGTTCTCTGTTTTTCTCTGATTTCTCTTCTCTTAGGGTTTGGACGACGTTGGGTTTATATAGGGAAGCCCTGGAGTCATTTTGCGCATCAAATACATCAAAATCAAGGTTTTGGGACGTCCGCGGTGCCGCGGCGCCCAACTCTCGAGACAATTGGCTTGGAGGAATTCTGGTGCAGGCGCCGCGACGCCAATGAGCTTTGCTTGCTGGTTTGTCGTGTCTTGCATCTCCGATGCTCCTGCGCACGTCCGATGCTTCCTATACTTCTGTTAGGCTCCGAAACATGTTTAATTTCTCCATTTTTCTTGCTTCATTGCTTCCTAATAACAAAACACAAAATGACTCTAATTAAGATTAAAACATATGACAGATAAACCAAGTTAATGATGTTCAAAGTACACTTTCATGCACTTATCACAGCCGACCTAAAAACTCTCCCCTCTCACGAAGAAGTAGAATCTCTGCCAGTCTCCTCTATCATTGCTCGTTTGCCCCAATACCACATGCTTCTTCTTTTGCCGAATATACAAGTGACATCTCCCCTTCTCTGTTAAGATCTTTTTAAGATAGTACGTGTGTAATAAATCTCTCACTCCAAAATCAATGTCTAGCTCAAATACGGTACACTCAATCAATAACAGGATCCTCCAAGTGTTTGGCATCAACTGAGATGAGGCCAACTCATAATGATTCAACACTTCCCATACAAGTCTAGGTATGGGGAACCTTAGTCCGTCTGTAAAGGGACGCTCATAAAACGTAATCCACCCCGATATTTATAATCTATTCTCTCACTCGACGTGGCAAGTATTACCTTTATCGACGGGGGAAACCTATAGCTTAGTTTCATCTCCCTCATTGACTGCTCAGTCACTCAACTGATTGGATTCCTGGTCAAAATATTTGTTGGTTCACTTGTACTTGGGGTCCTACTCAACTCCCAATGGCAGGTAAATTCCCAAGAGGTGTTACGTGTGTAGGTATTCCTAAGGACAGTTCGGCCATATTCAAAATCCCTACCTCACCTAAATTCACATATGACCAATCAATACATGCTTCCCTCCAGTCGACTCGCTTGTAAAAATTCTTACATGAGATCCAACATAAATCTCTACCTGGCTATCACTAGAACTTGTAGAACTTCCACTCGATATTATTTTACACGATAATGGATTCAAACCTATAAACTACTAAATCTCTATGTCCTAAAGATCAAACAAACCAAATCCACAAACACCATTTCTTAAGATCTATTAAAACCCTAAAGATCAAATCACCTACTTAACAAAGAACAACTACTCTAAGAATAAATGAAGAAATTGAAGAACACGAGGAAGGTTGTGAGGAATACCTTGAAGATCATGAGAGCTCTTCCTACTTACTGACCGGCGTAAACACACACGTATAACGCAAGCGCACATATCGTTCAAGTAGTATAAAAATATCGATCCCATGAGGACTTAATTCCTACTATTGTTATTAATTATTGAATCTATTTATTTACAGGTATCTAATTATAGGGAGAAGAGAATTGATTACTTTTGGTTGGTTGAATGTGGTTTTGCAAAATAAAATAAAAACAGACTCAAAAGAAAATACTAAGGAAAATAAAAGAAAAGACTCAAGGATCTAGGGTCGTGACTCCACACAATATTATTATAAAGATGAATTGATTCTCTTATCTATGTGTAATAAATCAATTTGCTAACCTGGAACACGAAAATATGCAAAAGCCTCTGTCGATGGTCAGACGCAAATACCCAGTATAACCCAATTGAACCATATGTCTATGTCAACCAAATTACCTGGATTCATTAAGATTAAGTTCCAATTGTGGCTACCCTCGCCCGATAGGTATATGTCTATCCAATAAGGAAATCTATTAAAGGGTTATCTATCCTCAAGGAAGATCGTGGGCTATTGAATCTAAGGCTGAAACCTAAAATCCCTATGTCTAGTTCATTTTAAGTTTACCATATCAATCTTCTTGGTGATCAGACAACAAGAAGCATTAAGCTTAAGACTCAGTAAACAAACTAAAGAATTACCCATAAAAAAGAAAATCAATTATTAAGTGCGGATATTGTGTTTCATCACTTCCCTAAAATAAAAATAAAATGCTGGGGTTAGAGGATCCACATTTAATATTTCTTATCTAGGAATCTCACTTATTATAATATATAAATTATTTTATATTCTGCTTTCTCAGGAATTAATAATGTTAAACATTTAAAACCAGCCATATAGGCGGTAATCAATTTAGTCCAATTACACCAGCCATATAGGCGGTAATTATCTGTCCATATAGGCGGTGCCACTTTATGTCAAATAAATAAAATCAGCCATTAAGGCGGTAATCTTTTTAATTTGAATTATAATTTCTATATTATAATTTAGGGAGATTAATATAAATTAAAATAATAAAAGCTTCACCATTCCCCAGTGGAAAATTAACTACAAAACATAAAAGAAAGAAGAAGAAGAAGAATTACTATTATTATTACTACTGAAAATTAAAATACATAAATTAAAAATATTATTTATATATCCAAAACTAGATGCAATCCTCTAAAAACAGGGAAAAACTCCCAAGGAAAGCACACCAAATGAAGTGAAGAGGAGCTGAATTTATAGGCATTTTCTGGATCCAGCGTCGCGACGCCAGAGGTCCCAGCATAGCGACGCTGGAACGCGTTTTCAGTCAACACGGGTTGACCACGCGTGATCTGTCGGCAGAATCTGGTGATGACACGTGTCACGCGGTGAATGTGGTGCAATAAGAAGACGACACGTGGCACACGGTGATTGGCTGAGCTTTCGGTCCAATGAAAAGTTGACACGTGGCACGCGCTTGCTTTGGTCCAATGAGATTTTGACACGTGGCATACGGCACATTTTAACTGATCTTCTGTGATGATGACACGTGGCACGGCGCACGTTAGCAAGGTCGGCGCACGTTAGCAAGTCCAATTTCTCAGATTTTGATACGTGTCCCTCGGCGCACGTTAGCATATTCGGCGCACGTTAGGCGTCGCGACGCGGCCAAATTACCGAATTGCCCTTTTTGCCAATTTTCACTGTTTTGCTCCAAATTACCTCCAGAATGTCCTGAAACTTTATTTATCTACAAAATAACACAAAACACATCAAAATATTCACAAAACTCAAGAAACTATACAAAATATTAGGTTAAATGAGTGGGAAATAGTGATAGATTTACCACTCATCACTTACAAAATGAGAGAATTTTCCTGAATGAGGCAAATGAGCCTCCAAAAACCTTATTATACTCATATTTTCTTTTGGCGCTTCATTTCCCGCCTAAAATAGGCCTCGAAACTCTCGATAAGGCTACAGTGTTAATTGAACGAAGGCCCAAAACCTTCAAAGCCCATTTCATGAAGCCCAATTGAGGCCCAACCAGTAAAAATAGGCAAACCTAGTCTTCGACCGAGTACATTCTGAAAGGAATGAACTATGATAACTTGGAAGAGAATAGCCTTCCAAAACGATCAAGAACCTCCATATTCCCCATACGAAAAATGCAGATACTTGTTCATCTCAGACTACATAGAACCACATCTATTGACTTCTAATTATCCCAGACGATAATAAAACATCCTCAACCTGTAGCATCTACTCCAGATTTCCCAATCAATAGAGAAAGATGTACATCCATAACGAGGAGATCTCCATTTGATCCAGACGACAAGTATTACTATTCTTTCCTTACTACTAACCAAGTTTGTGATTTTAGACATACATGTAATATCATATGACTTTGTTGTTCCATTCGACGTGATAACAAGAGGCCACACAGTGGGATTGACAGCCATCTGATCCAGTCGATATGGAAGACATGGGCCTTCATCTGGTCCAAACGACATAGAAGACTCCCATGGGCCTCATCAGGACCAGTCAGCTGGAGATTATCTTGGGCCTTCATCTGGTCCAGTTGACGGAAATATTCTCCTTGGCTCATGTCGAGTCAAAATGAAGACCTGGACCTTCATCTGGTCCATACGACATATAAGACTCCCCTGGACCTCCTCAGGTCCAGCGAATGAAGATTATCCTGAGCCTTCATCTGGCCCAGTCGACGGGAACATTCCCATTGCTCATGTCGAGTCAAGATGAAGACCTGGACCTTCATCTGGTCCAGACAACATAGAAGACTCACCTAGACTTCCTCAGAACTAATCAGCTGGAGATTATCCTGGGCCTTCATCTGGTCCAGTCGACGGGAATATTTCCCATGACTCATGTCGAAGATGAAGACCTGCATCTTCATCTGGTCCAAACGATATAAAAGACTCCCCTAGACCTCCTCAAAACCAGTCGGTTGGAGATTATCCCATGCTTTCATCTTGTCCAGTCGACGGGAACATTCCCAATGGCTCATGTTGAATTAAGATGAAGACCTGGACCTTCATCTGGTCCAGACGATATAGAAGACTCATTTGGATCTCCTCAGGACCAGTCGAAGATTATCTTGGGCCTTCATCTAGTCCAGTCGGCAGGAACATTCCACATGGCTCATGTCGAATCAAGATCAAGACCTGGACCTATTCTTTTGTACCTTCTTAGGTCCAGTCGGGTGGAGATTATCCCAGGTCTTCATCCGGTCCAGTCGACAGGGTCATTCCCCATAGCTCATGACAGTCTCCCAGATGATCCTCAGTCGACCAGACATGATGATGACAGTCTCCCAGATCATCATCATGTCTGGTCGACTGAGGATCATTCTAGATATTTATTTATTGAAATTGAAATTGATGCGACCTCTGACGAGTCCAACTTCAACGTCCAAGTACGCTCTCATTAAACCCCAGACGACATACTCGAATACTCTATAAGGCAATGGCTTATTGACTTCGAGAGTGAGGGACAAATCATACGAGCCAAATTTAGGCCAATGGCCCAAATGCCTTCTTATCTCGGGCCCAATTGTCAGACAACCTATTTAATTTATAATTAATTGCTCAACTAACACACCCCTTTTTTCCTAACAATATATATTAACCTCCACATGCTAAATATTTTGGCACCGAAAGCTAAACATTTCATATGCTATGGGTCTCACCACCATAAATACAGCTCCTATACCAACTAGAAAAGTGACTCATCTAAACCTATAAAAGGATACAGATTTCGGAGATAGATGGATTGAGGTTTTGGCACTCATATTAGAGCTCTCAAAGCATTTCATCTTCTAAACATTGGCCCACCGCGCTCATGGCAGTCTACAGAGGATAAGGTAACCTCAAACATTACTCTTCCATTACTTTTTGTCCGTCTTTACTACTGACTTGAGTTTCGGAATGCCTACGGCCACCACCACACCGGTGGGTAGAGACTTTCCGCTCACTCTATATTTGTTTTGCAGAATCGCTAGTACCCCATCATAAAAACTCTCAATTGTTGACCTAAGGCGAAATCCAATGTCTACATAGACCACATGATTTAATTTAATTTTTTATTTAACTACTACAATTATATCATACTGTATAAAAATTTGTGATTCCATCGTTACTCTTCAAGAAAAGTCCATAATATGACCAACTCACTAAAGTGTTTTTCTCACAATAAAAAAAAAAAATTGTATTTTCATAAAACTAAAAAGTAATGGGTTTTGAGCAGTGGTGCTATATTCTTCCAACTCAATAAGAGATGGAGAAGCCAATTCAATCTTTAACACACTAATGGGATTTTTTTTTTAATTTTTTTTGGCATTTGGTCTCCAATTTTGAGGGTGTTAACTGATAAGAGTTGCATCCAACTAGCTTTGCAATTGAGTTGGACTTTGATAAAACGCAAGCCGTTATTGATTATTTTCAATCACTCGGACCTTTAATTTGGTTGGATTGGATTTGTGAGCTGTAACTCATACAAATGCATAACTCATACTCCACTATCTTCATATTTGTGATTATTCGACCATCAAAACAAACAATTTTTGACTTATTGGATCGGCTCATCACAAATGATATTAGAGCCAGATCCTAACTAAAAATATGCCAATAAAAATATTGAACTCTAATAAAATGTATTGTAATATCTCACATTACGATATTAATGATTTGAGGCCGGTTACTTTATAGTTGATACTAAATAAATATCTACATCATATAATACCAAGGTAAATGGGTCGGGCCGGGCTAAAACCAAGTTTGGGATTAGCGATCCTCGTTATTAAACCATTTAATTTCTCATTTTTATTAAGATTAGGGATCCTGGTTGGAAAATCTTTATTGCTTTAATTATCTAGGCCGGTTCTAATAGATTGCAATTTAATATTCGAAAAAAATAATTCTATCTGCAAAAATAAATAAATAAATAAAGTAATCCATCCATCCTCACACATTTTTATTAATATAAAGGGAAATTATTATTTATCCATTTGAAATTTTTTAAAAAAATGAGTATTTTTTTTTTAACATTCGTAAAATTTCGGATAGATAGATGATAAAATTTCTTAAATTTTATGTGATAATTTGATCATTTATAATAATTTTGAATACATATATGATAATTTTTTAAAAATTAAATATTTTTTCAAATATTAAATAATTTCGAATAGATATATGATAATTCCCCAAATAAAAACAAAGGCCTATATCAGCTGCGATTATCAAAATAATGTTATTATAATAAGCCCATATCCCCGGCCATATCAAAATAATATTATTAAAATAATAAAATAAACGAAGTCAATAGCGAACCAATCATTAGCCCACACGTTAGTCAAGCAAGCCCACTAACCGACAACCCGGAGTTCGCAACTGACTAAACTGATAAGCTGGACCACTGTAAAAAACGACAGCGTTTAACGCCCTTGTTTTGTACCCACCAACTAACAGTGCACACTTGTTAGAAACCTAAACATAATTGGCTCACATTTGTGACGCGCCAAGCGAAGCGCGTGGTTTAACGGTGAAGAAACATTCTTTATTTGTCTTTTATAAAATTTGCAGTCGTAATAATAATAATAATAATTATTATTATTATTTTTATATTGTTTTAGTTTTTATATAAAATAGCGAGGGAATTGAAGAGAGAAGAAACGAAGCAAAGAAAGTTTTTATAAGCCAAGAAAGTATATCCACAACTTTAATACTTCAAAGGCGAAACCGTATTTTTATTTTCTTCAGATAAAAGATGGGATTATGGGAAGCTTTTCTTAATTGGCTTCGAAGGTAAGCTCTCTGTTTGGATGCTGAGAAAATGAAGTTTAAGATTTTTTTGATATATAGTGAATGTGGGGGGGTGTTCAATTTGAGATTTTGAACCGTTGGATTGCCAAAAAAATAAGCTTATGGATGATTGCTAGATTAATTACGTACTGTTTATGACTATTAGGTTTTGTTAGTTTCATAATTCAAGATTGAGAATTTTTTTTGGGTATATTGTTTATACTCATTTGTATGTCACATGTGGAGTGTTGATGAATTTTGAGGTTGAATTAATGATATTTGCAATTTTTTTTTTTGAATTATGTTTGTATATTGTGTTCTAATTTTGTTTGTGGATGGAAAAAGTTTGGTGGAGATCTGATTTTCAAAATCAGATGCAATTATTTTGGTTTGTGTAAATAAAACTATTCACCTTTTTTTGTAAATAAAATAAAAACTTTGCGGAACGTGCATCTTTAGGTTGATGTCTACAAACATGTAAAATATTGTTTTGAATCGTTTCCGGAGGATATTAAATAATTTAACAAATTTATTGTTGTTTGTTTTGGTCTTTTGCATGATATTCCGTCTTGTCGATATGCTCATGCCTCCCAGTCAATTGGCATTTTTAATCATATCATATCTCTTCATTTCACTTACCATCTTGCGTCAAAATTCTTGCATTGATTCTCACAGTAGTGGATCTTTTTTTTTGCTTTTCTTACAACCCCTTTATTGACTGGTGTATTCTTTTTTAGTACTATTTATTTTACCTTTTGTATTGTAGTCTCTTCTTTAAGCAAGAAATGGAGCTATCTTTGATAGGCCTTCAGAATGCTGGTAAAACATCACTTGTAAATGTTGTTGCAGTAAGTAAATTTTCATGTGTAGTGTTTAATCTCTTTTCTTATATGTTTTTTTTTTTTCCGTCTCTTTCGGTTATTATGCTGATGGCTGAATGTTCTGTTTCTGGCTCTATACCTGAAGACTGGTGGATATAGTGAAGATATGATCCCAACGGTGAGTTAACTTGTGCAGACCGTCATGTTCCTGTTATTTTACCACAGAGGGCAACGTCTCCATTTGTAGTCAGTCTATTTCTGTGGAGAATTTCATGTAGTACACCTTTGTTGTCTACAGGTAGGATTTAATATGAAGAAAGTAACTAAGGGGAATGTCACGATAAAGCTGTGGGATCTTGGAGGTCAGCCAAGGTTTCGCAGTATGTGGGAGAGATACTGTCGTGCAGTTTCAGCTATTGTGTATGTCTTCAAAACCTTAGCACTTATTGACCGTCCTGTCTTTAAGCTATAGCTTTTTCTATCATGTTGAGTTCTTACAAAATTTTTAGGGAGGCCTTGCTATTTTTACTTGGGATCCCCTGCACGTTTTTTGAATTTTAATCTATGTCATTTGTATACAGGAATGTTTTATTTTTGTTCAATATGCATTTAGTGGTCTTTTGGGGTATATTTTTTGTAAGCAATTTCCTTTGATTTCCCTTGTAAACTTACAAAGATTCTTTTGCAGTAAAATTTGAACCCCGTTTGTGAATGAGATAGATAGAAAATATTAAGGATCAGCGATATCCTCCTTAACTTCTTGTTGACACCAACAAAAAAATGACCCAACATTAACCAGCTTCCTAGGCCTCTTTTTTTTTTTTTTTTTTTTTAATAAAACAGATGCAGTGTGCCAAGAGGTTTCTTTCTGTTTTTCTTATATTTTAAAATTATAGGATTCTGTTTCCTGAGATTAAACATTTTCCTATTCTTTTTTGTTTTTCTTCTCTCCTCTATTATTACGTTTTCTCCTCCTCTTGCTGAAAAATTTCTGCATACTTAACGTTGGATTCTTACATGTGATCATCTTTAAATGCCTTCTCATGCAATCTTTTGATTTATTAAGCCGGATACACAAGAATGATATGGCAGTGACCTCTTTCTGTTTAAGTGGATAACCACTTCTTTAAAAAGAACTTCAAATTTTTTCACATATACACCAGTCACCAGAGAATTTCAGTTTGTATTGAATCTAGTCACTATTTTGGTACTTTCTTCCATATAATTCACTTCCTCGTATTTTGGGTTGGAATCGAGTGAGTGATTGTTGTTTGAGTAATTGCTATCACTACCTTTGTAAAGTATTAAGCGGTGATGCACTTTGTTCCTCTGCTTTTTGTCATCTATTAAGTAGTAGAATTGCAAGGCCCTCTGTCTCATTGTTTTCAGTTGACCGCCCCCCCCTCCCTTTTCCCCTATTTCCCTTTCTTCATATGCTATATATACTTCTACTAATTTAAATTTTGTTTTACCACTTCAGTATCTGGATTTGGTCTTACCATTTTTTGTCTTTTGAATGTTGATTTTGCATTCTGCAGTTACGTTGTTGATGCTGCTGATTTTGATAACTTGCCTGTGTCAAGAAGTGAGCTTCATGACTTGTTAAGTAAACCCTCGCTGAATGGTATCCCGTTGCTGGTACTGGGAAACAAGATTGATAAACCAGAAGCCTTGTCGAAAGAGGATCTGATGGAACAAATGTAAGTGTAGACCCTAGAAATCAGAAACTGTCTTCTCTGTTAGTTGTTGCTTGTCAAAATAACCTTCTTCATATCTAATTAACTAAAAAAAATAAAATTTCATGGCCTAAGATCATATATGGTGCTTCATCATAAATGTCCTGTTTGCGTAAAACTGCTTGACTACAAAATATTTACCACACTACTTTATAGATAGAAAACCGAGAAACATATAATTTTCTGCCAAATGTGGATTAGCCTCAAAATCGGCAATAGATATGCAGTCAGGCAAATCCTCAAGTGGTAATACAACACGTCTATCAAGATGCCATGCCCGTCCCCACTCTATAGATTCAATATTTTGAGTGCTTTATGCATCTAGTTTTTGACTTTTGCATGGTGTTGAGAATATTGTTCTGTGTGCAGGGGGCTGAAGTCCATTACCGATAGAGAAGTTTGTTGCTACATGATTTCATGCAAGAACTCTACCAATATTGATGCAGTTATTGATTGGCTTGTCAAGCATTCAAAATCAAAGAACTGAGTTGCTTCTGTAGTTTTGAACTAGATGGGCGTCAATTTTTATCAACTGATTTCAGGATGGCAAGTGACTGACCTGAACTGTTAGTCTGCTCGGGTCTATTGATCTTTGATCGTAGCGTTTATCTTTCAACTTGGCTATTATCATAAATGATACATTGTTGAGTAATTTTATATCAGGAATGGGAGCATCCTTGTATTATTGTTGAGATACAAAGAAATTATACTTTCTTGTATATATCTTTATTGATGTGAATTGCTCTGTAAACATATGCTGTATGTGCTGTGTTTTTTAGAATAAAAATTATGGTTTTAATGAATTTTGTTTGCCTTTTTATTTATTAGTAAACTCATTTTCTGTTATCTAGCAAGAGAAACTTGTGTGGTACTGTGTTGGTGTGTCACTGTTATGTTATTTGTTAGAGCAGGTAAGCCATTGTGAGCCATTGTGAGGAGAAAATCTTCTATGCAATAGTGGTACCACGTCATTTATGTAACATGTCAATCATCCACTGCCACGCGTAGTAAAAATTAAAAA
>SKCR01035334.1:0-81576 GCA_019454045.1 Zanthoxylum bungeanum | reverse complement strand
GCATGTTCCGTCGACTGCAAAATTTGTATTGTATGTCTGACCGGACATAATCAGGTCATTCATTTAAGGGATTGACAATCCGCATACTCATTGACAACTGGCTCACAACCAGCCAAATTTAGGATTTTTAATGTATAACCGGCCGGTTATTGTGGTCTGAGAGAAGGTAGGTCAGACATAGATGATGTTCGGCCGGTGCTAGTTTGTATTTCCTAGAGTTCTTTTCCTTTCCAGCATCCATCCTTGTAATTTTCCATGCTTTCAGAGGTTGTCCACCTAATAGACTCATCATCAGGCTATGCATAAAAATATAGTGTCTACAATATCAAGTAAATACGTTCAATTGATAACTTTACAGACTTATTTACGAAAGCTCTATCGACATCAACATTGGAGAATCTTATACAAAGTATTGGCATGTGTCGACTTAGTAAGTTATCTTGATGATATCTTTTGAGAGGAAGCATTTCACCAAAGGGAGTGTATTTATTGATGTGATGAACTATAGTTAGGTGAAAGTGACATTGTACTCTTTTTCCTTCGACCAGGTATTGTTCCACAAGATTTTACTGGAAAGTTTTAATGAGGTAATGTTTTGTCAAATAGATAGTGTAAAATTAAAGTGATAGGTCTCAATGGGAGTGTTGTAAATTATATGATTCCTCACTTTAATCTTTACATTTATAATTTTATCTCACATTGATTGAAAATTATAATTCTAGTATTTTATCCCACATTACTTAAAGATAATGATTTTACCCGCTCTCCCTATAAATAGTGAATAACTCTTGTAATTTTTATTCATTCAAAAATAATAAAACCTACATCATTATAAAGTATTCTATTTCCTTGCTATTTTCACTCTACTTTTATAACAATAGTGTTACTTTTTAAAAACAATTATAAAATAAGTCATCACATATTTTCAAATCTCATATTATGACATTTTTTTCCATTTATCAAACAGATAATTATGCCGTATTTTCTTTTATAAAACCTATAAATCATAATCCTAAAATCTTACATAACCATAAGAACGTTTTTTTTTTAAGGAATATTATTACAATAAGATTAATGTGAAATTAACTTTTTATTTTATTTAGTTTTTTTCTATATATTATGCTATGAATTTTATCAAATTTTATACGTACGAATTAAAAAGTTCATTGGATTTTAGTTAATTGAGCTTTTATTTTATTTTACATAAATTTATTGATTTTTAATTTTTTTTCCAAAAAAAAAAGGAAGAAGATGTGTATAGAAGAAAATTTATTAAACTTACTCTAGAAAAGGAAAAGACAATTTAAATTTATGTCTAATTTGATCATTATACAATGAAATAGTTTATTTCAATGATAAAATATACTAAATGCAAATATTATGCTTTTAAAATTTATATCACTCTCAACAACACAATTTACCAAAACAACTAGCTTCTTTTTTATGCCAAATTGGCTAACTAGCTTCTTTTTTATGCCAAATTGGCTAAATACAAACAATTTATTCCTAATTCCCTTTGAATGTTCAATGAGAGATTGAGTTCTTTAGGAATGATTTTCACCTTCGAGTGTTTGATGAGAGGATAGGCCGTCTACTATCACTTGATTTTAAACAAAATCAAGTTTGAAGCAAGGTTAAACTCAACAGAAAGATTTGGGAAAGCATTTATAGTTAAGCTATTAAACAATACTTAAATGAAAAAGAAAAGGAGTAGTGTGCTTAACATTTTGCTTCATAGACATGGAATTAAGGAATGTAGATAAGTTAGAGCTCTAACTTCATAACATTGATGTGCTAGAAGAGACAAAAATAAGGAATGAAGGCCATTTTACTAGGCTTTTCTTCTTCTTCTTCTTCTTCTTTTATATACTTATTTATTTTTTTTGGGTGGACCATGCAAAGCTTATTATATTGAATGGCTCCCAAGAAAAAGGAATATTGAAAAAGATTGGCAATTAAAGAGAATAAAAACTATATAATAATAGCATTAGCATGAGTTGGACAAATACAATCTTTGTTAGTGTTAGGTCAAGACGAGAGAGGGTGATAGTTAATTTTGGAATTGGGGTTTTGCTTTATGTGATCATAAAGCAAAATTATATTTAATGATATCCTAAAACTTGATTTAATTTTGTTTATAGTTAGTGGATTACATACTATCCCTTATTTCTATAACTTGGCTTAAAATAAAAACAATTATCATTCAATTTTGGAAGTGAAATTCACTACCAACCCATTTCCATTTATAACGCTGACCACCATTTTAGCATTTGCATTAGGAAATTTTCAATTGTTTGCTGAAATGAGTAAATAAAATGTAGTCTTATTCACGAAGTTTGGAATGTTCCTACTGTTAGGGTTGGTTCTCGGAACGTATTTATGTTCGATTCATGAATACGAATAATACATTTTTTTCCATAATATTACTTATATATGGTTACATCTCTTGCTTTTATATACGTATTCGATCCAATAACGATTAGATTGAAACAAAATCTGATTTAGTGATATGTATATATTAGACAAATACCCCAAGATTTACAACGTAGTGCCCAGTTACAATGTAGTTTGTAATTGACATTGGGAAGTGTCACTATAAGTTTTATATTCTCAAATAAAGTTCCTGGTCAAGATTTACTAACACAGGTCGGTTAGTAAAATCCGCTAAGACCAGTACATGTCGTATATCGAGACTTGGTCCGATGGTTTATCCCAGTGAACCATGAGTCTTTGGAGACTCGTATAGAGATGTAGGTGTTTATTCGATAAAAACTTAATGACTCACTGAATATTTCTTAATAGATAGTACACCAACGTTAAAAGGAATATTCTCGAGTGGAGTAGCATAGTGATCCTTAGACTTGAGTACAACAAAGCTCAAGGATTTTGAAGATTCATGAGGTAATCTTTAATATCCTTAAGCTTTGAAAGTTGATTTCTTGTTCTTGAGCTACTAGAAATGTTCTAGGGTTTCTTTTGGTTTCTTAAATTTGGGGCTTTCTAATTTGGATGATTGATTAAGTGGCTAGATGCATGTGTAAGTAAACTTTGAACAAGATTAAGGTAATTTGAGTTCAATTTATTATTGGACAACTTTGTTATCATTTTAGAGTTGTTAAGCCACTCTAAAATAACCTATAGAGACATTTCATGATGGTGGGACTTAATTGGTGTAAAAATAATTTGATTAATCTCGTGAAAATTTGATTTAAGTATGAAAAATGGATTGTTTTCATATCCATATCATATCTGGAAAATCTGGTATTTTGGTGATGAAAAATATGTCATTTGGATGTGTTGGATGTGTATTGGGAGTTAGGGTAATTTCTGGAAATTGTTTCGGAGTGAAAATAAGTGAAAACGGCGAAAAACGGCGTTACCCGTAAGTTTTGAGCTTACCGGGGAATGGCGGCCCAAATAGTGAATTGGTCACTGTTTAGGCAGCCCATGAACTGCCCAAATACCATTGGAGCTGACCTGGGCAGTCCTCGTGTGGTCTCGGTTGGTCGGTTTGACTAAAACGTGTTTTATGTTATTTTGCTGAAAATCATTTTTGTAAACGTTTCCTAATAATTTCATTATTATTTATGTCATTATATGATATCAAATAATATATTTAGGTGAAATATGAATAAATTATAAATATATGATATCGAATAATTTATTCGGTAACTTTAAAAGTTTTAAAAATTACGATTTCACCTGAACCGCGCTTCCGCTACGTATGACCCCAATAAAATGGTATCAGAGGGAGTTTGATCGTACATCCATCACATATTTCATGCTTGATATATGATATATAATCTAATTTTGATATTTGTACATGCTTGTAATGTAGATGTTATTTGATTTTTCGGTTCTATGCTAATAGGAAACGTAACAGAGATTTAATGGTTAAGTAAAATTATGTTTTCCCGGGTAGAATTAAACTGTTGAGAAATTGATCTAAATTAAATAATTTTATTAGATGTAGAGTAAAACCCACTTTAGGAATATTCTCGCTTAATAAGGTTTTTTAGTAAGTAGTATTAGAAATACTTGTTTCTTGGTCCGCCTTATCAGTACGGATGCAAATGATTTCCTGATGATGTAGCTGTATCATACCAAATTGTGCAGTTATGGCTGATAGCAGTTCATTTACTATGGTATAACTTATATAATAAGAGACAAATTCAAGTGAAAGTGGAAATCCTGAACGTGCCAAAGCTGTCATGACTACATCTGTGGATTGAGTTTGTCATTGACAAGTGAAGCCTTGATACGCCTCATGTGAACATGCCAAAGCTGTCACAACAAGAAATGATCAGGACCAAAATCAGGAGTCACGGTGAGGGTGATTGACAATGAGTTGTCTACCTGTGAATATATATAGGCGAGAACGTGCCAAAGCTGTGAGTCGAAATATATTCATGGGGTCCACTTCCCATTATGGAATTCGATTTAATTATTGAATTCTTATTTTCTGTTGGGGATTATGGTATTACGTAAAGTAGTGGGAGGCACTACTAGGTTAAAAATCCGTAACTAATGCAGTGTGTAATATTATGATAATTGGCGTTTATGTTTTCCTTATTCTATTATATAGATAGAATTAAACTTTTAATCCATTGTATGCATATTTTATATATGTTTTATGACTTCATTTATGGTTGTAGATTTCTAGAATAAGTTCTAGATAGAGTAGGCTTGGATATTGTTAGATTAGTCTAAACCATCGGGAACTGTTGTTCCGATTTTCTTGAAAAATCAAGATGGTTAGTGACTTAGTTACCAAGTCATGATAAGTAATCTAAATAGATATATGTTTAAGGATATAATTCTATAAAGAGAATAGTTTCTTATGCGGTAAAGATTGACATGAATTAGTTCATGTTTCGATATTCTTGATTGGCATTAAGAAAACCTCATTAGGTATTTGTTTATCTGATAATGACGTTTCTTAACATTAGTGACCTTTAGAGGTCACCTGTCCGACACTGTTTTCTAGTTAATTATTTGCAACTGTTGTGAATAGTTGAATGCAAATTAGAAAGTTAAAGAAAAGAGATGTGTATAGTTGTGTGTAGAGAATATCGATTCTCATAACAAGACAAATATAGGTATTGGATAACAGATCTCCCGTCTAGTTATTTGAAATAATATTTAATGATTTCTTTTATATTTGATATCAGAACTTTCGACTATTGGATAGTTACTTGTTCTTTATAAACAGTTGTTACATATTTTAATACGATTAGTAGTGTCATTGATGAAGTTATAAACATTAAGAAAAATATTTGGTTAAGTAAATAACTTGGAATAGTGCTTTATGAGATTTTATTACTTAAGCATTAATATTTATTCTGCATGGTAATTGATGGTCTGATACGAGATCACACCACATATCCATATCCATTTAATGAATATTATAATCAGGGAATGTAATTAAAATCTCATTCAAACAAATAATCATCATTGGACCATATATTTATTAAACTAATACATTGGATGTATGTAGTTTAATAAATTATAAATTGTCTTGGGTAGTTTTCTTTATACGTAACTTATTTAATTAGTTGTCATGACTTAGTTACATGTTTCTGAAAGAACATATATTGAACGCCTTGAAATGTTCGAGAACTTTCAATCCGTTCTGATGAAACGTGGATCGAATATTTTGACTTGTTCAGAGAATTTCGATCTGAAGTTTGAAAATAGTATCTTTAAAATTCATCGCGAGCCTTTGAATTGTTTAGGGATGTATGATATGATCAAACAGATGAATTTAGGACAATTAATTCTAAGATTATTTAATGAATGTGACTCTTACTCAATATCATTCTTCTACAATTCCATCATGATGGAATTTGTGAGTGGAAGGAATTGAATCTTATATGATTTGATTCGTTTGATATTGAGTGTTACTGAATTAGTTTCAATAATCTTGGGAATATGCTCTATTAACATTAATTCATCCTTTTAATTAAGGTTCCATTAGTTTCTACAGTTACGTATATGATATGTATAAGTAGAAAATTCGAATCTTGAAAAGTTTGAGATTTGAGTCTTTCTTTTGTATAAGGGTTATATAATTGAAATTACTTGCGCCTTGAAGGTACAAGTAAAATTTTATCATTTATTCTATTTAATAGAATATTGTATTTCATTTGATAGAATATATTTTCTCCGATCCCGAGTAATTTCATTACTTGGTGTGTAACATCAAATGTTGACAATTGTAGAAAAGACTTGACTTATTGAAGTCAAATGTGAGTGATAAACTATAAATGGAACTATATAATTAATAAGATGAAAAAAACCCTTAGACATCTTTCATATAAGTCTAATAGGATATCAGAATCATTTGCAAAGTATTTGATACTTAATGGTTCTATCGTTTTCATATTGAAGAAAGTTATCCTATAACTTATAGTGGGAGCGATATTTGATATTGATTCCGGAAGTTAGCATTAAACCATAGATCTAAGATTTTTTAAAGCTTACTACGATCAAGTTTTGAACTTGATTGAGCTTTCGTTATGAATCATTCAAAAAATGTGCAAATAATTTGCGCAGCAAAAGTAAAGTGAGCTTATTAAAAGTTTGACCTTTATAGTATGACAGTGAGAAAGGTTATAAATAGAAATCTATTGTAGATTCTGAGGAAACTTGTCTCTAGTCGTACTAATTAAATAATTAAAGATTTATTAGTTGATGTTAATAGTAAACTGTGTATTTTAGCTAGGAATGCAAAATGGCGTTTCTGAATGGTTTATTCGGATAAGAGATCCATTGTGATTTGTTTGTTTGAAGAGTTCGTTCTGGAATGGCCCTAGAGTTTGTATTCTGTTAAGATTGTAGTTTAGAATACTAGCTTATAGAGTTTATTGTAGAGTCAGGTGAGCTTTCCGGAAATCTGTGTTCTCTAATTTTGATATCACTCAGATTGTCTGATTTTATCAAAGTATAGAGAATACATATATGATAACATGATTAGTGACAACATACATATTTCTTTCTAGTGCTGTATATCCTAACAACATTATCATTATTAAGGTAATAATGGGATGTTTGTGAGGTAAAATGTTTACCTAAGTCTTCTTTTCTCCGTGAAAGTAGTGAGAGTAGTCTCTGTTATATTTGATATAAAGTTGTATATATGATGTAAAATTAAGAGACTTGTGAGATACTCTCATTAGTCGTGCATTATCTGTGTGACAGTTAGTATAACTGTTTGACAATTAGTGAGTCTCTTATATATAGTATTCATCTTTCGTAAATGATGAATTCTTAGTCGAAAGAGAAATTGATTAGAATGTCTAGTCAATCTTATGCATCATAGGATGATGGCATAATGAATATTATATTATGTGAGATTAAAGATATCAATTTAATCGTAATTGTTATGAGTTATTTTGATATGTTGTAGACCATAGGATGTGTCTTGAAACATGTTATTTGTTATCTTTGAGATATTAAGAACGAGTTTATTATTCATGGAGAATATAGTCTCCAACCATTAGAGTCAGATTAGTTTTGAGTCTAATTATGATGGTAGACAGTCTACGTCATATAGAGTCAAAAAAGATACAGTGGGAGTGTCACGAATGATTCCAATGTGTTAGTAAATTAATTGTAACTTTTGAAGTATTGACTTATGAAGTTGCATGGTGACCTTATAGATTAGAAGTTTTGATATTAGTGTTGTGCTTGCGGTTGTCTGCATAATATTTTGGATTTGATCCATAAATAATTGGACAACTCAGTAGTTGTAGCACAATATTGATGTCACATTTGAGGCATATTTATGTATAACTTAGGTTCTACAAAATATGAATGATGCTGGCTAAGGTAAACGATTGGGTTTGTTGGAAAAACTCAATATGTTATAGCGTTGTTGCCTACCTCTTGAGTACTAGGTGAGCTCTTGAGGGCCATGCGCGTAAGATTCATATTGAGATATGTATATGATATCATGGATTGGCACTAGAGCACATAGGAGAAATTGTTAAGGTTGGTGCTTGGAGCGCCAATTCGGATCATATTTATGTCTGATTCATGAATACGAACAATATTTTTTTTCCATAATATTACTTATATATGGTTACATCTCTTGCTTTATATACATATTCGATCTAATAATGATTAGATTGAAACTAAATCTGATTTAGTGATATGTATATTTTAGACAAAGACCCCAGGATTTACAACGTAGTGCACAGTTACAACGTAGTTTGTAATTGACATTGGGAAGTGTCATTATAAGTTGTATATTCTCAAATAAAGTTCTTGGTCAAGATTTACTAACACGGGTCGGTTAGTAAAATCCGCTGAGACCAATACATGTCGTATATCGAGACTTGGTCTGATGGTTTATCCCAGTGAACCATAAGTCTTTGGAGACTCGTATAGATATGTAGGTGTTTATTCAATAAATAATGAATGACTCACCGAAAATTTCCTAATAGATAGTACACCAATGTCAATAGGAATCTTCTCGAGTGGAGTAGCATAGTGGTCCCTAGACTCGCGATACCATGGTGGATATATGAGTTATCCTCCACACTTTGATGGCAGTCACATCACCGACCTATTTAGGTCAGACCTCCACCTGTTTGTTGGTATGGACTGATACTCATGATATCCGGTATGTATCAAGATAGAATCCGTCAGTCCTGTGTACAAGACATATATATCCTACACGTGTTTGCGATCTAGTAAATCCATGGCCGTGGTACACTGCGAAAGCGAGTTCCAATGGTTATTTATAGATCATAATTTATAAGTCGATTATATTATACCTTAGGGATTTGACGTTCCCATCTATATCCCTGGTATAATATGGATAGCCTGTGACGGAAGGATTATACGTATGTGATGATCTCGACTTGCATAGTTCAGCAAGATAATCCATAGTCGTCATAATTTACGAGTGGATGAATTATGGACATGAAATTGGATTTCATGATGAATGTGCATGAACTTAGAGAGTCCTACAATATGAAGTGTACTCGTTGAGCACTTGGGCAACGCGTTATGAATAATACTGATTATTCATAATATTTTATCGGATTAAATTAGTTAATTCGAATCGTTTAATCCGTAAATGAAAATGCACATGTCAGGTTAATTTTGGTCGTTATAATATATATTTGTATTTGATACATGATTAGATTAGATACACATTAATTGACAAATAATTTGATGACACGTGTAAAGTAATAATTATTGTCTTGTTTTGACTTTTATTATTTAGTTTACATGTGTAAAGTGTTGTCTTTTTATTTAATATATATTAAGGTAATATATGGTTAAATAAAATGTTATATGTTACACTTCTTATCAAGCTTTTTCAATTGGAACTTAATCTTAATGAATTCAGGTAACTTGGTTGACATAGACATATGATTAATTGGGTTACACTGGGTATTTGCATCTGATCATCGACAGAGGCTTCTGCATAATTTCGTGTTTCAGGTTAGTAAACCAATATATTGCACAAACATGAGATAACTATTTCATCTTTAAAAGATATTGGAAAGAATCACAACCCATGATAGTTTAATAATATTGAATTTTCCTTTAATTTACTTTCGCTCTATTTTATTTACTTGTTTTAAGTTTAAAGTCACCATCTAATCAAACACCCAATTCATTAGATAATTGTAAAAATTTGGCTTCATAAATTTAAAGCTTAGGTATTAAGTCCTCGTGGGATCGATACATTTATACTACTTGAACGATACGTGCCCTTGCGTTATACGTGTGTGATCGTTCTGGTTTCGGGGGATGGGCGCAGCGGAAGCGCGGTTTGGGCGAAATCGTAATTTCAAAATTTTTTCAAATTACTGAATAAATTATTCAATATCTAATATGAATAATTTATTCATATTTCACCTAAACTTATTTATTCGATATCAAATAACGACATAAATATATATGAAAAGTCAAGAAACTTTTACGAAAATCGTTTTTCCGCAAAATGACGCAAAATGCGTTTTTACCGAACCGACCACCCGCCACTTATGGAGACTGCCCAGGTCAGCTCCAATAGTGTTAGGGAAGTTCATGTGCTGCCCGAACAGTTATGAACTCACTATTTGGACAGCCCTCACCTGGTTGGCTCAAAAGTCACCCGGTAATGCCGTTTTTTACCGTTTTCGCTTATTTCAACTTCGAAACACTTTCCGGAAATTGTTCCAACTCCCAAAACACATCCAATACATTCATAACACATTATTTTCATCATAGAATTTCCAGTTTACTCATATCTGATCCAGAAACCGAAAATTACCAAATTTCATGCTTTAAATCCAAATTTTCAAGATTAATCAAATTAATCTCAACACCAACCAAAGTCACCACACATGAAGCACTCAAGAACAATTCTAGGTGTTACAAGAGTGGTCATAACACTCTAGAATGGCAACATAATATCAAATGAACAAATTGGACCAAAATTACAATAATTCCATCCAATATACTTCACACATGCTTCAACACTTCCAATTTATCATCCACAACCAAAAGCCCCAATTTTTCAGAATTAAAGGAACCCTAGAACCTTTCTAAATCATCATGAAACAAGAAACCAAATTTCCAAGCTTAGAGTTAAAGTAGATTACCTTTAATCTCTTGTTTCATAAGCCTTTTTTTTCTTGATTTTCCTTCAATTCTTCATGGATTCTTCAAACCAAATTTTGAGACCCATTTTCTTTGAGGTTCACGGCCATGGAAGCAAGTTGGAAAGAAAAGAAAAAATTTTCCTTTAATTTCCTCTTGACTGACTTATAGGGGTATATTGGGGATTTTTAAAATTTAATCAAATTAAATAATGTTAAACTTTATGTTATGCAATCAAAATTGCACACATAAAGTATAATTAAATCATGCCATGTGAACCAATAATAATTGGAAAAATTTCATAATATTTATGAAAAAAGTTTATTAATTCATCATTTAAATATTTAACAATTAAATATCCAAATAATCAATTAATATAATAATTATTATATATGTATTTTATTTACAATAAATAACAAATTCATATATTTATGGCATGCGTCAAAATCTCATTTGACGAATAATTAATGTGTATCTAATCGTATTATGTATCAAATACAAATACACAAAAATTATTAAATGGTCAAAATCTCCTAATGCATGTGTTATCGTTTAACTGATTAAACGATTCGAATTAACTCACTTAATCTGCTGAAGTATTATGAATAATCCGTATTATTTATATCGCGTTGCCCAAGTGCTCAACGAGTACACTTCATTTTGTGGGACTCTCTAAGTTTAGGTTTATCCGTCACGAAATCCAATTTCGTGTCCATAATTCACCCACTCATGAATTATGACGACCATAGATAATCTCGCTAAACTATAAAAGTCGATGTCATTCCGTACGTATAATCCATCTGTCACAGGCTATCCATATTATAATTGGGATATAGATGAGAATGTCAAATCCGTTCGGTATAATATAGTCGACTTTCAATTTACGATCTCTAAATAATATTCGGAAATAATTTCTAAAATTATACCACGGCCATGGATTTACTAGATCGTAAACACGTGCGGATGCCTATGCCTTCTACACAGGACTGACAAATTCTATCTTGATACGTACTGGATATTATGAGCATCAGTCCACACCCAACGAACATGGGGAGGTCTAATCATGAATAGATCGGTGACGTGAATGGATAACTGATATATCCCACTGTGGTATCTTAAGTCGAAGGACCACTATGCTCGCTCAACTCGTGAAGATTTATATTGACGTTGGTGTACCATCTATTAGGAAATCTTCAGTGAGTCGTTCAGTGCTTATCAAGTAAACACCTACATGTCTATACGAGTCTCCCGAGACTCATGGTTCATGGAGATAAACCATCGGACCAAGTCACGATATACGACATGTACTGGTCTCAGCGGATTTTACTAACCGACCCGTGTTAGTAAATCTTGACCAGGAACTTTATTTAAGGATATACATCTTATAGTGTGCTTCCCAATGTCAATTACAAACTACGTTGTAAATGCGCACTATATTGTAAATCTGAGGGTCTTTATCTAATATACATGTATCACTAAACTAGATTTAGTTTCGATCTAATCATAATCAGATATCTAATCGTAATTAGATCGAATAAGTATATAAAAGACAAGGGTGCTACCATTAAATTAGTAATATTATGGAAAATAGAATTTCTCGTATTCATTAATCATACATAAATACGATCCGGATTGGCACACTGAGCACCAACCCTAACAGTGATTACGCCGGTCAAGTTTTTGGCGCCGTTGTTGGGACTTATTTATCTTTCACTATTAATTTTGAGGTTATATACCTTTACTTGTGTCTAATTTATTTATTATCTCTATTTTCTTGTGTTTCAGGTTCTCAAACACTACATGAGACGAACCAGAAGCTTTGAAATCCGACTGCTTGACCCAGAGATTGAAATAACCATCAGACAATTGAGAAAGGAAAGGCGAAAAGGTCAAGAAGCAATAATCAACATGGAACCTGAACCTTTGGAAGTTGCACCACCAATTACCATTCGAGACAGAACTATTCCGGTGGTTGACGACTTCATTTCCTGTATTGTACTTCCCCCTTACCAGCAAATGCGTGTGACATCAAAACATGCATCCAGATGATACAACAGTCAGTTCAGTTTGGAGGGAATGCAATTGAAGATCCTAATGCCCACATCAGTAACTTCCTGGAAGTTTGCAACACTTTGAATTACAACCGAGCAGCTGAAGAAGCAATAAGACTGCATGTTTTTCCATATTCTTTGAAAGACAGAGCTAAAGCTTGGCTACATTCACTACCAGCAGGTTCCATCACAACTTGGAACACTCTAGCCAACAAATTCCTTGCAAAGTACTTTCCACCAGCCAGAACTGCAAAACTGAGGAATGACATCACATCCTTTGTACAACATGACTCAGAATCCCTCTGCAAAGCTTAGGAAATATACAAGGATTTGCTCAGAAAATGTCTTCACCATGAGATTGCAAAGTGGCTACAAGTCCAAACCTTCTATAATGGACTTTCTGGAATAATGAGAACCACAATTGATGCTGCGACTGGAGGAGCTTTAATGGCAAAATGAGAATATCATACCAGTGATTTAATTGAAGAAATGGCCAACAATAATTCTTTGTGGCCAACAGAAAAGAGCATGATCCAAAAAATTACAGGAATTTATGAAGTTGGAGCCAACACAGCAATGAATGCCAAGCTGGATTTGATTTGCAAAATCTGGAAACTCTTAACATGAAGGTTAATACTGGATCCGCAAGTTCACCATATGGACGAGCACCAGAATCAGAAGCAAGCCAACATGAAGAAACAGTGAATTATGTCAACAATTTCAACAGACAGAGGAACAATCCATATTCCAACACTTACAACCCAGGGTGGAGGAATCATCCCAATTTCACATGGAGCAACAATTCAGGGCAAAAGAATTATCCACCACCCGGATTCCAACAACAAAACAAAGGCCAGAAGTATGAGAAAGAACCATATATAAAAGAATGGATTGCAGAGATGTTCAAAAAGCAACAAGTAACATATGATGCTATGTTTCAACGCCAATCAACTTCTATAAAGGCACTGGAAAATCAAATTGGACAACTGGCCAATGCTCAGAGTTACAGACCGCCAGGTAACCTTCCTAGCAACACAGAACCAATTCCAAGGAACCGAGGGAAGGAGCAATGTCAAGCCATTACTTTGAAAAGCGGTACTGAAATCAACAAAGATGTTGGAATCAAGGCATCCATTGAAGAAGTTCCAAAAGAAGCAGTTCCACAGATGGATGAAAAAAAAGCAAAGGAAAAAGATCGAGAAAGACTTACTCCACCTCCACCTTTTCCACAGCGACTCCATAAAAGTAAATTGGACAAGCAGTTTGCTCGATTCTTTGAGGTCTTCAAAAAGCTGCATATCAACATTCCATTTGCAGAAGCGTTGGAAGAAATGCCCAACTATGTCAAATTCATGAAAGACATTTTATCACGAAAGCGGAGATTGGGAGATTACGAGACAGTATCATTGACAGAAGAATGCAGCGCCATCATTCAGAGAAAACTTCCCCCAAAGTTGAAAGATCCTGACAGTTTCACCATCCTATGGACCATAGGAGAACATTACATTAGGAAAGCTTTGTGTGATTTAGGTACTAGTGTTAATTTGATGTCTTTTTCGATTTATAGGAAATTGTAGATTGGAGAAGCAATTCCCACCTCAGTCTCTTTGTAACTTGTTGATAGAATACTCGCATTTCCGAGAGGTGTAGTTAAAGATGTGCTGGTCAAAGTTGACAAACTAATTCTCCCAGCAGATTTCATTATCTTTGACATGGAAAAAGACAAAGATGTACCTATCATCCTCGGGAGACCATTTTTGGCTACAGGTCGAACTATTATTGATGTATAAAAAGGAGAACTAACCATGAAAGTGCAGGACCAAGAAGTTACATTTAATTTTTTCAAAGCCATGAAATTACCGAGTGATGAAAATGAGGAGGAATGTTTCAAAATTTATGTTGTAGATAGTATCATCCAGGATACTGATGCTCTACCACTTCCCATGGATAAACTTGAAGCTTGCATCACCAACATGACTGACAGCGAGCTAGATGCTGAAATTCTGGAATGTATCAACTATCTTGACAATCCATTTCGTTCCAAATCGACACCACAGGTGGAAAGTTTGGAACCACCAAAGAAAGAGCGAATCAAGCCCTCAATTGAAGAACCACCGCAGCTGGAGCTAAAGCTACTTCCAAGCCATCTCAAGTATGCATTCTTAGGAAACTCTTCTGAATTACCTGTGATTATTTCTTCTTCGCTAACATTGGAGTATGAAGATAAGTTGCTGAGAGTGTTACGAGAACACAAGAAAGCCATTGGCTGGACTATAGCAGATATTTGAGGCATTAGTCCATCATTTTGCATGCATAAAATTCTGATGAATGACGAGTACAAAGCCACAATGGAGCATCAACGGAGACTAAATCCAATCATGAAGGTGGTCGTGAAGAAATAAATTATCAAATGGTTGGATGATGGCATCATTTACCCCATCTCTGACAGCACGTGGGTGAGTCCTATGCAATGTGTTCCAAAGAAAAGGAATTACTGTAGTCACAAATGAAAATAACGACCTGATTCCAACAAGAACGGTGACTGAATGACGAGTATGCATGGACTAAAGGAAGCTGAACAAAGCAACAAGGAAAGATAATTTTCCGCTGCCATTCATTGACCAGATGTTAGACAGATTGGCGGGACATGAGTTCTATTGTTTTCTGGACGGATATTCGGGGTATAATCAGATTTCCATCGCCTCATAAGATCAGGAGAAAACCAATTTTACATGTCCATATGGCACTTTTGCTTTCCTCATGATGCCATTTGGACTATGTAATGCTTATGCTACATTTCAACGTTACATGATAGCCATCTTCTCAGATATGCTGGAACAAAGTATGGAGGTTTTCATGGATGATTTTTATGTGTTTGGAGACTCGTTCGACTATTGTTTGTAAAATCTGGAAAAGGTGTTACAAAGATGTGAAAATACCAACATGGTACTCAAATAGGAGAAATGCCACTTCATGGTGCAGGAATGCATTGTGCTGGGACATCGGATCTCATAAAAGAGAATCGAGGTAGATAAAGCAAAGATCGAGACAATTGAAAAACTATCTCCTCCAACATCTGTCAAAGGGATTCTGAGTTTTCTCGGACATGCAGGCTTTTACAGGAGATTTATCAAAGACTTCTCAAAGATTGCTAAACCTCTGTGAAATCTTTTGGAGAAAGATGTACCTTTCAATTTCACCAAAGAATGCCACGATGCTTTTGAAATCCTGAAACAGAAGCTGATCTCTGCCCCCATTATAGTAGTACCGGACTGGACTCTTCCATTTGAGGTGATGTACGATGCTAGTGATTTTACTGTAGGTGCAGTTTTGGGACAACGCAAAGCAAAAAATTTCCACACCATTTACTACTCCAGCAGAACTCTGAATGAAGCTCAACTCAACTACACAACCATGAAAATGAGTTGCTTGCAGTTGTTTTCGCTTTTGATAATTCTGCTCCTATCTGCTGGGTCCCAAAGTGGTAGTCTACACAGATCATTCAACAATCAAATACTTGATCGTGAAGAAAGATGTCAAACCTAGATTGATCCGTTGGGTGCTTCTACTGTAAGAATTTGACGTTGAGATCCGAGACAGGAAAAGGACAGAAAACCAAGTGGCAGATCACTTATCGAGGCTTGAGAAAGGAGAAACAGCTGGCAATTGATGAGTGGTATTTATATCACTATTTCCCACTCATTTAATCTAATATTTTGTATAGTTCTTGAGTTTTGTGAATGTTTTGATGTGTTTTGTGTTATTTTGTAGATAAATAAAGTTTGGAAAGCACTGGAGGCAATTTGAGGCAAAACCGGACAAAAATGCGTCAACAGGGATATTTTCGTCTTTTGCCGTCGCGACGCTGGAACATTGCGCGCCGCGACGCCCAGCGTGCGCCGAATCTGCTAACATGCGCCGGGTCCACAAAATCAGAATCTGAGAAAAGTTGACTTTGCTAACGTGCGCCGTGACACGTGTCACCATCACAACAGAGATGCTAAAATGCGCCGTGCCATGTCGAAATCCTATTGCTTGGACGGCCACCGACCCACGTGTCATCCTACGTGTCGCCACATCATCGTCCACATCAGCAGCCACATCAGCAAGTCAACCGAGTCAACATGCCACGTCATCATCAGCCAATCACAGCGCGACACGTGTCAACCTCTCATTCGTCTGACGGCCGCCGCCCCACGTGTCGCCACGTTGTCTTCCACATCATCAGAGTGACGTCACCAATGACGTCATGAATAGTGCCACGTCATCAATGACGTCATCACAATAATTGAGTCTTAGCCGCCTTGCACGTGTCGCTTCAACAGTCAGCCGCCTTGCTACGTGTCGCCTTCTCATTGTGCCACGTCGACAAATCCAGCGTCGCGACGCTGAGGCTTGGCGTCGCGACGCCCGAACAGTGAAATTTTTTGCTATAAATAGAAGGCGAAATTTCAGAATTACCACACACTTCTCTCTCTCTTGATTTCTCTCTCTAGAGAGAGTTTCTCTCTCTAGAATTTTTATTTTTATTTTTAGTTTTTTTTAATTTTTAGTTTTGTAAATAATTTTAATTACTTTGTAATAATAGTAATTTAATTTTTACTTTTTACTTTTTACAGTTTTTACTATTCATGAGAAGTAATTTCCCAGCTAGGGTGAAAGGTAATTCTTTTACTGTTACTATTTAGATTAATCTCCCTTAAAAATAATATATTAACTATTTAAATATTGATTAATAAGGAATACCGCTATATTGGTCGGTTGGTAATTTAATTTTCTCTGGTTTAAACCTGATTAATCAAGGATACCGCCAGACTGGTCGGTTGGTAAATTTATTTTTGTTCCGCCTTAATGGCTGGTTGGACTTAATTTGACTTAATCAGGATACCGCCAGATTGGTCGGTTGGTTAAATAATATCACAAGTTTATATATTATTTTATGGGAGATATCTAAATTAGTAGTAGTAAAAGTAATTCCTTTTACCTTAGCATTTTATTTTATTGTAATTTACTTTTTAGCATTTTTATTTTATGTCTTTTAATTTTATGTTTTTACTAGTTATAATTATGTGTTAGTTTTTCTAAGGTTGTGATGAATTTCAATATCACCAGTTTATAAGGGTTAGATTATAGTTTGGGTAATATAATGATTTATTTATTGAGTCTTAATCTTAATGCTTTTTATTAACCGATCACTAATAAAATTGATTAGGTAAACTAAAATGAACTAGACATAGGGATTTTAGGTTTAAACCTTAGACTCAATAGCCCACGATCTTCCTTGAGGATAGATAACCCTTTAATAGATTTCCTTACAGGATAGGAATATACCTGTCGGGCGAGGGTAGCCATAAATTGGAACTTAATCTTAATGAATCCAGATAATGTGGTTGACATAGGAATATGGTTCAATTGGGTTATACTGGGTATTTGTGTCTGACCATCGACAGATGCTTTCGCATAATTTCGTGTTCCAGGTTAATAAATCATTGTATTTCCTAACTATAAAATAATCACTTCATCTTTATAATGATATTGGAATAAATCACAACCCTAGAAATTTGTGTCTTTTGTTATTTTCCTTAGTATTTTCTTTTGTCTTTTATTTATTTATTTATTTAACAACACCACTTTCAACCAATCAAACAAACAATCTCTCTCTTCTCCATTTAATTAGATATTTGTAAATAAATAGATTCAATAATTAATAACAACAGTAGGAAATAAGTCCTCGTGGGATCGATATTTTTATACTACTACTTGAACGATACGTGCGCTTGCGTTATACGTGTGTGTTTACGCCGGTCAAGTTTTTGGCGCCGTTGCCGGGGACTTATATTTTCTTGAGTTGTTAATTTTGAAACTATCCAATTTACTTATATCTAATTTTCTTTCTTTTATTTTGTAATTTTTATTTCTTTTGTTTTCAGGTGATTAAAAAAATGGAACACTACTGGGAGATTGAAAAATCACAAGCGTTACAAGAAGATACACCCCAAATCTGGGAGCAACAGTCCGGTTTTCTGAGGCCTGTTGTCGAGCCCAATGACTATCACTGGATGCCAGAACCAAGTAATACTACTTTTGCTCAACAGAACTCAATGTGGAGATGTGACATATGTAATGGTAACCACCCAGCGATTATTGCGAGTACACTACATTCAGGTGGCAGAACTATCAGAATCCTTCATGGTATGATAAGCCAACATATTTCACAGAACCATCACATTTTCCATCTTATCCACCATCTTCCTTCGATCCTTATCAAGAACCAGAACCATCCGAGGAAGATCAATTAATTCACATGTTCAAAGAACAAGAAGCTCGATTTGATGCACAAATTCAGAGTAACGCAGAATCCATACAGAGAATGACAGATCAGATCAGACAATTAATAGAAAACCAGAACAAAATACCTCAAGAACCAGTTTCTGATGACACTGATGAAGCCTTCGAGTACCCAGAAATCCACGATGACACCTTAACAGAGGAGGAGGTTGAGCAGTATCAACAACCAGAGGTATCAGTTCAGGAACCCGAACCGGCAAAGTCTCGATTTGATTTCTATTATTCAGATTCTGACGAGGATGAAGCTGAAATATTTCTACCAAATACATCAAAAATTGAGGATGGAATTCTGTATCCTCAAAGTGAAGATCTTGGAGATTCCATTGCACAAATGTTTGATGAAGAAATACCTGAGCCAATCATTTCAACCAGATCAGAGGATGAAGACCTAAAATCTAACATTTCTTTTCAGGTTGAAAATTTTGAAACATGTATTTCACAGATGACAGATGAAGAGCTGAATGCAGAAATTTTCAAATACATCTGTGAAGAAAAGGTGGAGCAAGAAGCAGAGCAAATAGAAGAGCAAATATCTGACCTTATTAAAGATCCAGAGCATTCAGGAGAAACATCGCTGTTTTGGGGAGTACAAATCAAAGAAACCACTCAGAAGCTTGACAAAATGGAATTTCCATTCCAAGTCAAGCACCATACGAGACCTCCTAATTTTATTCTTTCTTTTCAGGAACCATGGAGCAACAAGGATCAAAAAGGTGACACGAGCATTGAATAAGACAAAATTCTTTTTACCACTTTACCGTTGGAAGAGACCCTTCAAAAGCAACGCTCACGGGATTGTCTTTAATCGGACATCCAAAACGACATTGAAACCTCCTTAACAGATGAATTTCAGTCACGTCTGGCTGAAGACGAAAAATTTAGCGCTAGCAGGGAGGCAACCCATGCAATTTGTTGTAATTTATTTATTTATTTATTTTTTTGTGTGTGAACTTTTTAATTGTGTGTAGTTTTGCAGGAAAAATTAAAATGGAATTTATCAGGACAAAGCAAGCCAGTACAAGCGGGATTTTTACAAAATAAAAATTTGACAAAATCACGAAGATACAAAGTTGATCCAGAAAGACGGCCGAGTAAGAAGTCTATGGATTTATCTGTCGCAAGACATGGTTTTGCCAAAAAAAAAAAAAAAAAAAAAAAAATCCCGAGTCAAAACCCTAACCCTAAAGAACCGAGGTCGCGACGCTAGGCAATTTTTGCGTCGCGACACTGACTTGAATCAGAGACATAAACAGCAGCTGGCAGCATCTCCTTTCACACTCTTCACTCTTCATCATCATCTCACACTCTAACCCTCACCAACCCAAACCGCCACCACTCATCATCACCGATAACCATTCGCCAAGACCACCAAAACCGAGATACCCCACCGTGAATCACCACGACCCATCAACCGCACCCACAACCAAGAATCAATCACCCCAACCACCGCAGCAACTACCATCATCACCGTGACCGAGTCTTCGACAGCCGAGATCACACCATGAGCAACCACCGCGAGCCAACCACCACTTCCTTCGCCGAGCCTAACCCGAGCCATCACAAAGATCGACACCCTCTTCATCCTTGCCGAACCTTCATCGCCGGTTCTAGCACCACCATCTGGCCAAAACAAAGAAACTACCCACCACGAATCCATTAACCGAAGCTGTGACCCACTTCCAAGACATCACAAAACCGCACCAACATACCGATCACCACAGCCGACCAAACTGAGACAAATCACACCAAGCCGAGCCCACTGCCGTGTCTTGCCGTGACTGCCATAGCCGAACCTCCGCAGCCGAGATACACCAAAACCGGAACCTAGCCATCACTGCCGAGAGTGCCACTGCCAAAATCAAATTTGAGAAAGACGGTAATAATTTGATAAAAAGTTGATTTGGTAATTGGGTAAACTGAAAAAAAAAATAAATAAAAAATAAAAATTGATTGTGATTTGGTTGATTATGACTGTGGATTGGATTACGAAGTTGGATTGTTGGTAGTTTGATTAGTAGTTGTGGGGGCGAAGAATTGAATTGGAGTGTTTGTGGCATTTGATAGATTTAGGTTGTGTTGGATAATCAAAAATTCAGGGAGACTCTGTCGGATTTTTCTAAAAAATGCCAAAGTTGGGATTTGATTGGTGATAATTTTTTAGGATGAATTTGGCGAGATTTTAAATTTTTAGAGGAAACTCTGTCGAAATTTTCACTAAAAAAATCGTCAAGTATCAATTGGACATAAATTTTTCCTATCGGTAATTTTTCCTGTAAAATTTCAGCTGACTAGGTAATATCTTCTAATCTCTTTTGTGTATACATAGTGTGAACTTTTTAATTTTGTATGTTATTTTTGTAGGGAAAAGCACAAGCAAAGCATTTTAAGACAGAAAGAATTATGTTTGGCAATCAAAGATGAGAAACAATTCATTAGCGATGGCTGAATAAAGAATAAATCTTGAGACACATCCTAATGAATTTATATACCGAGTGGCGTATTGCATACACAATTCCGTTGCCTTAATTATTGCTTTGATTCGCTTTTCTGTTGTAATTATCTTTATTTTCGTAGACAGGATCCAGACTTTTTGACCTTTCACGATTCATTTTGTTGTTTAGCTAACAAGCGTCCTCTGGAAGATACTGTGCTATTATTGTATTCCCTTTTCAGGTACTATAAATTCAGGCCCGTCATTGCACTTTTGAAGGCATCCATAGTTGAGAAGTAATATATAAAAAAAAAATGGAAGCCACTTCAAGAAGACGAGTTGAAAACATCTGTGTGTTTTGCGGTAGTACTGTTGGTACTAAACCACAATACATAGAAGCAGCACAGGAATTGGGTCGAGTCTTAGCAGCAAGGAATCACCTAATATATGGCGGAGGTAATCTTGGACTAATGGGGATTGTTTCAAAGGCTGTACAGGAAGGAGGCAGTCATGTTTTGGGAATCGTACCAAAACCCTTGGCAGAGGCTAACCTTATTGGATCATCAAACGGAGAGGAACTGATCGTGCCAGGTATGTCTGAACGACTGGTAGAAATGATTAACCGTTCTGATGCTTTTATTGCTTTGCCAGGAGGCTTGGGCACATTGGAGGAAATTTTTATTGTACTATCTTGGGCGAACCTAAACATACACCAGAAACCAATTGGGCTGTACAACGTTGATGGGTTTTATGATTTTCTTTGTGTGTTTCTTGATGATGCTCGGAGAAATGGGTTCGTGTCGAAACCTATGAAAGAACTCCTCTTCACTGCCAGAACTGCTCCGGATCTAATTGACCAACTCATAGCCTATGAACCGAAAGTTGACCCTATCATTTCAAAGATAAATTGGTCCGAGGACGATCGTGGTAAGAGACGTCGAATTAATCTGGATCTTAACCTGTAATTTTCCTGTAAAATTTCAACTAACCAGGTATTATTTTCTAAACTCTTCTTCTACTGTTTAAAACATTGAGGACAATGTCTCATTTAGGTTTGGGGGTGAGGTATAGTTAATAGTACTTGTTTGTATTGTGTTTTTTTTTAGTCCAAAATTTTTCGAAAAATACAAAAAAATTGAAAAATTTTCAAAAATTACAAAAATATTTTGCATTTTTGTGTTTTTATTTTAACTAAAAGGTGGAATTGGTAAGAAATAGCCGAGTAAGGAGTTTCCACTCTTGAGACGTATTTCAAACATTTATTTCGAAATAAGTTAATTTTTGTTTATTTCATTTTGAATTATTTAATTTGTGAATTCTCCATAATCTGACTAAAATGAATCTTCTTATGTTCAGTTGACAGGTATTATGAACTTACATGGAAACATACGGACATGAGCTAATTGAAAAGTTTGTAATATTCTCGTGCTCTAGTTTAATTGGAGGAAGCATCTCTAAAAGTGATGGAGTAAAAAAAAAAAAAAAAAAAAAAAAAAAAAAAAAAATTTCTGATGTACAAAAATAAAGTATCTAAGATCCGGGTTATTAAGTCTGTAAGGGTGTTTTAACACCCAGTGCCCTAAAACCAACTGGTTTGGGAGTCATTGGCCCAAAGCTCGTTACATGGATCGAAGATACTGCAAAAATATATTCATATCTGAAGTCTGAGTAATTAAGTTCGTAGGGGTGTCTTAACACCTGGTGCCCTAAAGCCAACTGGTTTGGGAGTCACCGACCCAAAGCTCGCTACATAGACGGAAGGCTAGTATTGATAAATAAAAAGTCAAAATTCAGAAAAAAAAAAAAAAAATCAGAAAAATCAGAAAATTATTCCATTACTACAAAAAGGTGTGAAATCTGATAGAACTTTAGGACAAAAATATTACTCTCTTATCAACTGCACTTATGACTGTTGTGGGCAAAAATGAGTTGTTTAATATTATGTTGACTGTGTATATGAAGAAAGATAAAAATAATCGGAGAATTTACTTATTCGGTAATTTAGAAAGAAACAAAACAACTAGTAACTTGTAGTAGAAGTTTCACCTGATTAGTTACTAACTTATTCTCTTTTCGCTTGTCTTTTTGCTTTTGTGTGCATTAGTTTTAATACCTTTTTACTTTTGTAAAATGTTTGTGGGTATCATTGCTGTAAACCCTCACGAGACTACAACTCGTCCACTAGGGACACCTAGGGGTTTAAAGGCTTGTTGCATATGCTAAATGCAACCGTGATCCCTACGAAAATGGTTTAGTTAAATTTTTATTATTTTTTGTATTTTGCTCGAGGACTAGCAAAATGTTAGGTTTGGGGGTGTGATGAGTGGTATTTATATCACTATTTCCCACTCATTTAATCTAATATTTTGTATAGTTTCTTGAGTTTTGTGAATGTTTTGATGTGTTTTGTTTATTTTGTAGATAAATAAAGTTTGGAAAGCACTGGAGGCAATTTGAGGCAAAAACAGGACAAAAATGCGTCAACAGGGATATTTTCGTCTTTTCCAGCGTCGCGACGCTGGAAATTGCGCGCCGCGACGCCCAGCGTGCGCCGAATCTGCTAACATGCGCCGGGTCCACAAAATCAGAATCTGAGAAAAGTTGACTTTGCTAACGTGCGCCGTGACACGTGTCACCATCACAACAGAGATGCTAAAATGCGCCGTGCCACGTGTCGAAATCCTATTGCTTGGACGGCCACCGACCCACGTGTCATCCTACGTGTCGCCACATCATCGTCCACATCAGCAGCCACATCAGCAAGTCAACCGAGTCAACATGCCATGTCATCATCAGCCAATCACAGCGCGACACGTGTCAACCTCTCATTCGTCTGACGGCCGCCGCCCCACGTGTCGCCACGTTGTCTTCCACATCATCAGAGTGACGTCACCAATGACGTCATGAATAGTGCCACGTCATCAATGACGTCATCACAATAATTGAGTCTTAGCCGCCTTGCCACGTGTCGCTTCAACAGTCAGCCGCCATGCCACGTGTCGCCTTCTCATTGTGCCACGTCGACAAATCCAGCGTCGCGACGCTGAGGGCCTTGGCGTCGCGACGCCCGAACAGTGAAATTTTGCTATAAATAGAAGGCGAAATTTCAGAATACCACACACTTCTCTCTCTCTTGATTTCTCTCTCTAGAGAGAGTTTCTCTCTCTAGAATTTTTATTTTTATTTTAGTTTTTTTTAATTTTTAGTTTGTAATTTATTTTAATTACTTTGTAATAATAGTAATTTAATTTTTACTTTTTACTTTTTACAGTTTTTACTATTCATGAGAAGTAATTTCCAGCTAGGGTGAAAGGTAATTCTTTTACTGTTACTATTTAGATTAATCTCCCTTAAAAATAATATATTAACATTTTAAATATTGATTAATAAGGAATACCGCTATATTGGTCGGTTGGTATATTTATTTTCTTGGTTTAACCTGATTAATCAAGGATACCGCCAGACTGGTCGGTTGGTAAATTTATTTTGGTTCCGCCTTATGGCTGGTTGGACTTAATTTGACTTAATCAGGATACCGCCAGATTGGTCGGTTGGTTAAATAATATCACAAGTTTATATATTATTATGGGAGATATCTAAATTAGTAGTAGTAAAAGTAATTCCTTTTACCTTAGCATTTTATTTTATTGTAATTTACTTTTTAGCATTTTATTTTATGTCTTTTAATTTATGTTTTTACTAGTTATAATTATGTGTTAGTTTTTCTAAGGTTGTGATGAATTTCAATATCACCGGTTTATAAGGGTTAGATTTTAGTTTGGGTAATATAATGATTTATTTATTGAGTCTTAATCTTAATGCTTTTTATTAACCGATCACTAATAAAATTGATTAGGTAAACTTAAAATGAACTAGACATAGGGATTTTAGGTTTCAGCCTTAGACTTAATAGCCCACGATCTTCCTTGAGGATAGATAACCCTTTAATAGATTTCCTTACAGGATAGGAATATACCTGTCGGGCGAGGGTAGCCATAAATTGGAACTTAATCTTAATGAATCCAGATAATGTGGTTGACATAGGAATATGGTTCAATTGGGTTATACTGGGTATTTGTGTCTGACCATCGACAGATGCTTTCGCATAATTTCGTGTTCCAGGTTAATAAATCATTGTATTTCCTAACTATAAAATAATCACTTCATCTTTATAATGATATTGGAATAAATCACAACCCTAGAAATTTGTGTCTTTTGTTATTTTCCTTAGTATTTTCTTTTGTCTTTTTATTTATTTATTATTTAACAAACACCACTTTCAACCAATCAAACAAACAATCTCTCTATTCTCCATTTAATTAGATATTTGTAAATAAATAGATTCAACAATTAATAACAACAGTAGGAATAAGTCCTCGTGGGATCGATATTTTTATACTACTTGAACGATACGTGCGCTTGCGTTATACGTGTGTGTTTACGCCGGTCAGCAATGAACGATAATCAAGAAACTTTTCCATTATGACAGTTTGTTTTCCATGAAACAACACAATGTTCCCTTGGTATATCTGACTATGTAAACTATATAGTATCGGGAAAATGGCCGTTGGAATGTACTCAATCAGAAACGAAAATATTCTTCAAAGAAGTCAGCATTTGTCTGGGATGAGTCTATTGTTCAAATGTTGTGCTGATCAATTACTGAGACGTTGTGTCCACAGGAGGAGGGTTCATAGTGTCTTGCAGCATTGTCATTCACACCATACGGCGGACACTTCAGTGGGAATAAAACTGCAGCCAAAGTCCTTCAATCACCGGAGCCTACTAAAATACGCCGTGACACGTGTCAAAATCAGGGAAGTTTGCTAAAATGCACTGATGCGTGCGCCTGCCACATGTCATCATCAGAACAGAATCATGTTAACATGCGTCGTGCCATGTGTCACAATCATATGGTGCCGACAATCCGCATGACATGTGTCATCTTCCTATTCGACCGTATTCACTGCGTGCCACGTGTTATCCATGTGTCAGCCGTGTGTCAGCCACGTCAGCTGCATTACCGAGTCATCTGCCACATGTCGCCACGTCATCAACAATCAATCATAGTCCGCCACGTGTGTCAGCATCTCAGAAGACTGAATCATACCGCGTGCCACGTGTCAAAATTTCATTAGGCTGACAGAATCTGCGTGCCACGTCTGCAATCAACCAGTCAACGCGTCTTACTCTCCGTGTACACATCGGCGTTGCGACGCGTGAAGGATTAGATTGCCTATAAATTCAGCTCATTTGCACCTCATTTGTTTTGTGCTTTCCTTAGGGTTTATATAACTTCTAAGGATATCATCTATTTTGGTAAATATTGTAATATTTAAATTATATATTTTTATTTTTACATTTAATTTTAGTATTTAATTTTTATTTACTTTTATGTTTTATAGTTAAATTTCCGATGGGGTAAAAGGTGAAATATTTAATATAATTATTTAGGTTAATCTCATTTAATTATAATATTTAAATTATAATTTAACCGGATTAATTAATGGCAGACTTTATTACCGCTTATATGGTCAGTTTAAATATAAATTACTTTACCGCCTATATGGCTGGTCTTTATGTGACAGATAATTACCGCCTATATGGCTGGTGTAATTGGACTAAATGGATTACCGCCTATATAGCTGGTTTTAAATGTTTAACATTATTAATTACTGAGAAAGCATAACATAAAATAATTTATATATTATAATAAGTGAGATTCCTAGATTTGAAATATTAAATATGGATCCTCTTACCCCATCATTGTCTTTTTATACTAGGGAAATGATGAAACACAATATTCACATACTTAATAATTGATTTAATTATATAATGGGTAACTCTTTAGTTTGTTTATTGAGTCTTAAACTTAATACTTCTTATTGCCTGATCACCAATAAGATTGATGTGATAAAACTTAAAATGAACTTGGAAAATGGATTTTAGGTTTCATCCTTAGATTCAATAGCTCACGATCTTCCTTGAGGATAGATAACCCTTTAATAGATTTCCTTACAAGATATGAATATACATGTTGGGCGTGGGTAGCCATAATTGGAACTTGAACTTAATGAATTCAGATAATTTGGTTAACATAGGAATATGATTAATTGGGTTATTTGAGTATTTGCGTCTGACCATCGACAAAAGCTTTTGCATAATTTCGTGTTCCAGGTTAGCAAATTGATTTATTACACATATATAAGAGAATCAATTTATTTTTAGAATAATATTGTGTGGAGTCACAACCCTATGTATTTTGTGTCTTTTGTTATTTTCCTTAGTATTTTCTTTTGT
The DNA here is from genome assembly GCA_019454045.1 of Zanthoxylum bungeanum. NCBI lineage: Eukaryota > Viridiplantae > Streptophyta > Magnoliopsida > Sapindales > Rutaceae > Zanthoxylum > Zanthoxylum bungeanum. Next base: position 53,844 of record SKCR01035334.1, on the reverse strand, counting down.
GTCTTTAATTTATTTATTTAGCAAATCCACATTCAACCAACCAACCAAGCAATCATTCTCTTCTCCCTTTAAATAGATACTTGTAAATAAATAGAGTCAATAAATTAATAACAACAGTAGGAATTAAGTCCTCGTGGGATCGATATTTTTATACTACTTGAACGATACGTGCGCTTGCGTTATACGCGTGTGATTGCACCGGTCAAGTTTTTGGCCCGTTGCCGGGGACTTATTTTTCTTGAGTTATTAATTTTAAGACTATCTGTTTTACTTGTATCTAATTTTCTTTATTTTTATCTATAATTTTTATTTATTTCTTTTATTTTCAGGTGGTTGAAAAAGGATCTTAGTGGGGTGATAAAAGAATTACGAGTTTTACGAGGTGAAGATACATCCCAAATCAGGGAGCAGCAGTCAGGTTTTCTGAGGCCTATTGTCCACCCCAACAATTATCACTGGATGTCAGAAACAAGCAATACTACATTTGCTCAACAGAACGCAATGAGGAGATGCGAGATAAGTGATGGTAACCACCCGAGCATAAACCACTACTATAATTCAGGGTGGCAGAACTATCAGAGACCTTAATATAATGAACCAGCATATTTCCCTGACCCTTTTTTCCATCTTATCCACCATCACCCTTTGATCTTCATCAAGAACCATCAGATGAAGATCAATTGATTCACATGCTCAAAGATTGGCTCGAGGAACGGGAAGCTCAATTTGATGCACAATTTTAGAGTCAAGCGGAATCCATACAGAGAATAACAGATCAGATAAAACAATTAACAGAAAACCAGAGCTACATACCTCAATGAGCATTTTTAGATGACACTAATGAAGCCTTCGAGTACCAATCATTTCACGATGACACTTTAGCAGAGGGGGAGGCTGAGCCTTATCAGGAATCTGAGGTATCAGTTCAGGAACCCGAACCAGCAAGGTCCCGATATGATTTTTATTATTCAGACTCTGACGAGGATGAAGAAGCAGAGCTGTTTGTGCCAACAAAAAGATGAAATTATGTATCCTCAAAATGAAGATCTTGGAGCTTCCATTGCACAAATATTTGAAGAAAATCTACCTGAGCCAGTCATATCAGAGGATGAAGACCTAAAATCAGACATCTCTTTACATCTTCTGGTTGATACTTATGGAGCATGCATTTCACAGATGACAGATGAAGAATTGAATGCGGAAATCCTAAAATACATATGTGAAGAAAATGTCGAGAAAGAAGTAGAGCAAATGGAGTAGCAATTTAAAGATCTCGGACATTGAGGAGAAACATCATTGTTTTGGGGAGTACAGATCAAATATATCTCCCAGAAGCTTGACAGAATGGAACTTCAATTCAAAGTCAAGCACCATACGAGACCTTCTGATTTTCTTTCTTTCTTTTCAGGAACCACTGGAGCGACAAAGATTAAAAATGTGGCACAAGCACTGAACGAGACAAAATTCATTTTACCACTTTACCATTGGAAGAGACCATTTAAAAGCAACACTCACGGGATTGTCTTTAATCGGACATCCAAAACTACGCTGAAACCTCATTGACAAATAGATTTCAGTCACGTCTAGCTGAAGACGAAAAATTTAGCGCTAGCAGGGAGGCAACCCATGCAATTTGTTGTTTTCATATTTTGTATACATGTTGTAGAGTTTTTAATTTAATGTGTTATTTTTACAGGAAAAATAATGATGGAATATTTTAAGGCAAGGCGATCCAGTGCAAGCGGGATTTTCATGGAATAAATTTGACAAAATCGCGAGGATAAAAAGTCAATCCAGAAAATATGGCTGAGTAAGGAGTTAACTCCTGATACGCGTTCCAGAGGATTTATTTGTCGAAAGACTCGGTTTTGTTAAAAAAGTAAAAAAGTGAAAAATAAAAAATCATGCGTTGCGATACAAAAAATCTGCATTCGCGACATAGAAGCCCCAAACACAAACCCTAACCCTAGAAGCTTAGCATCGCGACGCAAGAACAACTTGCGCATCGCGACATGAGTTCGATATCTGCACTTCAAACAGCAGCCGCCGGTCATTCTACTCATCTCCACTTTCAACTTCTCGACATCTCTTCTAAAAAATCACCTAAATTTCGGCCTTCCAAAAAACCAAACCATCAACCAAGATCACTAAACCCCATCTAATCGTCTCTAAATCAAAAACCTAAACCACCATTTCATACTTTAAATTCGGTTTTTGCAGAAGGAAGACTCCACACAATAAATCTCCATCTTCATCATTCGAATCTACTGAACTTCATCACGGTTTGATTCATTTTTCCCTGAATTTTCATTTCTTTTACGTTTTAGAAAAAAATCGAGAAGACTTTGTGTGTATACGAAATTGTGTTTTTTTTTAGTTGGAAATTTTTTGATGAAGTGTGGAAAAATTGAGGTTGGTGAATTTGGACAGTAAAGAACCATGAAAACAGAACATAGTGGTGATTTGGTGACTTTGGTTTGTTAAAAATTAGTGGGTGAATCTCTGAACTGTAGAATTTGGATTGAGAATTTGTGTGTTTGTGAATTTGGGAGTTTCTGGTAGTAACTATAGCTTTTTGGTTCGGTGAATTTTGGTGAAATTCGTAGACTTGGATGCGAAGAGCGAGGTAGAAAAATTTGAAGTGTTAGTTATAGGTTAATTTTTGGGGATATTTGAGTTTTTAGAGGAGACCCTGCCAATTTTTTCTGAAAAATTTGAATCTGTAAAATGGCACCAAAGCGACCTAGGAACTCAGCAACCGTCGAGCCGAGTTTTGACGTAACTAAATTTGTCTCGGCAGACGCTGAAAAGAGATTTGATATGGGAATGAGAAACAAGGTAGCTATTATGGAGAGGATTTTCAAAATAAACCCCAGACTGTTCCCCGAGATTGATAGGGTTATTGCAAAAAGGCACTGGCATAAGCTTTGCCAGCAGCCCCGCCCCGCTTGTGTCTCTATTGTATGTGAGTTTTACGCTAATATTCCCGAGCATCATGCGTATGGCTGATGGTAAGAGGTCAACAAGTGACGTTTGATGCAACAACCATTAATAGGTTTTATGGTTACCTGATATAGAAGCCAATGAGTATTCGGCGGCAAAGAATGAGATAGATATCACTCATCTGACCGAGACCCTGTGTATCCCCAATGCTACGTGGGAAATGAGTAGCAGTGGAGAATATTTGAAGATGAGTTCTAAGTCTCTGAAACCTGAAGCTAAGGTGTGGTTCCACTTCCTTACCCAAACACTGCTGCCTGGGACCCACATCTCTTATGTTACAAAGGAACGGATGATCTTGTTGTACTGCTTATTGGAGGGCTATTCAATTAATGTTGGTGAGCTGATTGCAACCAATATAGTTTGGGCTGCAAGGTCAGCACAGGCGGGCCTTTTATACTGTCATTTGATTTCTTCACTCTGCACACTGGCCAGGGTCCATGTTGACCCGAGAGAAGAGCTGACTCAGCCCATGACTGCATTAACAGCCTGAATCATCCAACAACTCCGTACAGAGAGACATACTACTGCCGGATCATCATCTTCTGCACCTGCACCACACCCATAGCAACCACCTCAACCTCACACTACTCCGCGACCATCGAGTTCTCGTACCATGTCTCGATAAGTTGAGCGGCTGAGATCTCGTGTGGATTTCATAATTCAATATAACATGGTCATGGGTCAAGTGCTTCAACAAATGGCTCACCATTTGAACATTGATGTTTCGAAATTTCATGACCCACCAGAGGACGACAGCGAGGAGGAGGAGACTGATGATTGAAAAACTAAGGTACTATTGTTTCCTTCTTTTTAATTTTGTTTTGTAACGCATTGGGGACAATGCTAGATTTAGGTTTGGGGGTGTGGGTTATTTGCTTTTAATTTTTTCAAAAAATTCTGTCAAAATTTTTCTTTTCTGCATGCCGTGTGTTTTATTTTTTCTTTTTCATTCCAGCATTTTTATCTTCTGCATTTTGTGTGTGTTTGTGTGTTTTAAATCAAAAAACCCAAAGAAAAAACGTCCAATGATTTGATTGTTTGTTTTAGTTAAAAAGTTTAGGAAAAGATAAATGATAATTTCACTTTTATCTCTATTTTGAATTTCATATCTAGGTCAGACTCGTACGCACTTAAAAATAATAATTTTGTAAGCAGTTAGATAATAAGGAATTAATAAAGTGACTAATTAAAATAATCGGTGGTTGATGAATGACCGTTTACCTGAGTTTCTGTTTCTATCTACAATTATTTATTATATAGGGTAGGTAAAAAAAAAGAAAAAAATTAAACTAAACCAAGCAAGTACTTAGTAATCGGGCATCTTGTCTCAGTAAGCAGTGATAGTTCGCGTCAAATGGGAAAGCTTGTGTTAGTTTAATAAACATCCGAGATCCGAGTGATTAAGTCCGTATGGGTGTTTTAACACCTAGTGCCCTAAAACCATCAGGTTTGAGAGTCACTGACCTAAAGCTTGCTATATGGATTAAAGATGTTGTATATAAATAAAAAAAATCAGAAAAATCACATACCTCACATGCGCTGATTGTAGTAGACATAACAATTTTAGATACTCAGGTTGGTTTGACCCATTAACTACTGAGAGTTGAGACGAAATCACCGAGTTGACAACTTAGAATCAAAGCTGTGTGCAGAATTATTCACACACACACTTTGAGTCTGATTTAGATATTTTGTTCAAAAGAATGGATTTTAGTTGAAAAATACATTTTGAAGGTTCCTCTAACTTTGATGCTAGACATTCTATGAGGACTTTATTTGTATATCTATTCTTTTCTTTTCTTTTCTTTTCTTTTCTCTTGTCTTTTTGCTTTTGTGTGCATTAGTTTTATTTTCTTTTTTCTTTGTGTGCATTAGTTTTATTTTTGTGTGCATTCGTTTGACGTTTGTGGGTATCGTCAATGTAAGCCCTCACGAGACTACAACTCATCCACTAGGGACACCTAGGGGATTAAAGGCTTGTTGCATAAGCTAAATGCAACCGTGATCCCTACGAAAGTGGCTTTGTTTAATGATTTATTGTATTGTATTTTATTGTTTTGCACGAGGACTAGCAAAATGTTAGGTTTGGGGGTGTGATGAGTGGTAATTATATCACTATTTCCCACTCATTTAACTTAATATCTTGTTAAGTTTTTCGGGTTTTATGAACGTTTTGATGTATTTTTGTGTTGTTTTGCAGATAAATAAAGTTTGGGAAGCATTGGAAGTAATTCGGGGCCAAAATAGTGAAAAAGGATAAAAAAAAAAAAAGGGCAAAATAGTAATTTGGCACATTGCGACCGCTAACGTGCGCTGGGAGCCTGCTAAAATGCACCGTGACACGTGTCAAAACCAGAGAATTTTGCTAAAATGCAAAGCTAACATGCACCAAATGCTAACGTGCGCCTGCCACGTGTCATCATCAGAACAGATCATGTTAACATGCGTCGTGCCATGTGTCACAATCATATGGTGCCGACAATCCGCGTGACATGTGTCATCTTCCTATTCGACCGCGTTCACTGCATGCCACGTGTCATCGACATGCCAACCACGTCAGCTGCATTACCGAGTCATCTGCCATGTGTCGCCACGTCATCAATAGTCAATCATAGTCCACCACGTGTCAGCATATCAGAAGACCGAATCATACCGCATGCCACATGTCAAAATTTCATTAGGCCGACAGAATCCGCGTGCCACGTCTGCAATCAACCGGTCAACGCGTCTTACTCGTCGTGTACACGTCGGTGTCGTGACGCGCAACCTGCGTCGCGACACATGAAGGATCAGATTGCCTATAAATTCAGCTCATTTGCACCTCATTTGTTTTGTGCTTTCCTTAGGGTTTATATATACTTTTAAGGATAGCATCTATTTTTGTAAATATTTGTAATATTGAAATTATATATTTTATTTTTACATTTAATTTTAGTATTTTATTTTTATTTACTTTTATGTTTTGTAGTTAAATTTCCGCTGGGTAAAAGGTGAAACATTTAATATAATTATTTAGGTTAATCTCACTTAATTATAATATTTAAATTATAATTTAACCGGATTAATTAATGGCAGACTTTATTACCGCCTATATGGTCAGTTTAAATATAAATTACTTTACCGCCTATATGGCTGGTCTTTATGTGACAGATAATTACCGCCTATATGGCTGGTGTAATTGGACTAAATGGATTACCGCCTATATGGCTGGTTTTAAATGTTTAACATTATTAATTGCTGAGAAAGCAGAACACAAAATAGATTATATATTTTAATAAGTGAGATTCCTAGATTTGAAATATTAAATATGGATCCTCTAACCCCAGCATTGTCTTTTTATTCTAGGGAAATGATGAAACACAATATTCGCATACTTAATAATTTATTTAATTATATAATGGGTAATTCTTTAGTTTGTTTATTGAGTCTTAAACTTAATGCTTCTTGTTGTCTGATCACCAATAAGATTGATGTTGTAAAACTTAAAATGAACTTGGAAAAGGGATTTTAGGTTTCAGCCTTAGATTCAATAGCTCACGATCTTCCTTTAGGATAGATAACCCTACAGGATAGGAATATACTTGTTAGGCGTTGGTAGCCATAATTGGAAATTGAACTTAATGAATTCAGATAATTTGGTTAACATATGAATATGATTAATTGGGATATTTGGGTATTTGCGTCTGACCATCGACAGAGGCTTTTGCATAATTTCGTGTTCCAGGTTAGCAAATTGATTTATTACACATATATAAGAGAATCAATTTATCTTTAGAATAATATTGTGTGGAGTCACAACCCTATATATTTTGTATCTTTTGTTATTTTCCTTAGTATTTTCTTTTGTGTCTTTAATTTATTTATTTAGCAAATCCACATTCAACCAACCAACCAAGCAATCATTCTCTTCTCCCTTTATTAGATACTTGTAAATAAATAGAATCAATAAATTAATAACAACAGTAGGAATTAAGTCCTCGTGGGATCGATATTTTTATACTACTTGAACGATACGTGCGCTTGCGTTATATGCGTGTGATTGCACCGGTCACACTTCCAGCAAATGATTCAAAAGTGGTGATAAAATTCCTTACAAAGAATATTTTCACTTGCTTCGGAACACCTCGGGCAATTATCAGTGATAGAGGAATATATTTCTGTAATAAATACTTCAATGCATTCCTATCTAAATACGAAGTCGCTCATAAAGTTGCCATCGCCTACCATCCGCAGTCAAATGGACAGGTTGAAGTTTCAAACAGGGAGATCAAAAGAATCTTGTAGAGAGCCGTTGGATCAACAAGGAGGGACTGGTCTATAAAACTATATGATGCATTATGGGCCTATCAGACAGCTTACAAAACACCCATTGGTATGTCCCCATATCGAATGGTGTTTGGGAAAGCATGACATCTGCTAGTGGAGCTTGAACACAAGACGTACTGGGCACTGAAGAAGTTAAATCTTGATCCACAAACAGTAGGAGAGAAACAACTCCACCAACTAAACGAATTGGAAGAGTTTCACCTATAGACTTATGAGAATGCCAGATTATACAAAGAAAAGACCAAGAAATGGCATGATCGAAAAATAGTACGCAGACAACTGGAACCAAGGCATCAGGTGTTGTTATACAATTCAAGGTTGAAACTTTTCCCTGGAAAGTTGAAATCAAGGTGGTCGGGTCCATTTGTGATCACTCAGGTTTTACCATATGGAGCTGTTGAGTTACTAGATCCCAACACCAACGATACATTCAAAGTTAACAGTCAGCGTGTCAAGCACTACTGGGGAGAATCATTTGAGCGACAAAAAGAAAGTGTCACACTTTCAGATCCAGCCTAACGTTCGAGTAGTCATGTCTAGCTGACGACGTTAAACTTAGCGCTAGCTGGGAGGCAACCCATGCAATTTGTGTATATATTCCGATTTGGTGTGTTTTATTTTTGCAGGTAAATTCATTTCAAGATGGAAGAAGTTTTCGCAAATCTTCACAAACAATTTCCTTTTCTCCCTCAAAACTCTCTGATGAAAGTTTACAAAGCTCGCTTGGAACGAATGAGACTTCTCATGATCAAATGCATTCTTAATGACATTCATTGGATTATTGAAGCACGGGTTCGATTGGCAGGTGAGTCCTCTGATTCTTTTGTTTCATATATGCCTGGTTTAGGAAGAAACACCTATGCTAAAAAGAGAAGAGCTAAAAGAATGAGTGTTTACTATAAATGTGCATGCATGACATGTAATACTCGTTGTCGTTCATTAGGAATGGTGTCAGATAACCTTGAAAATAAAATTAAATTCATTAGGGATGGCTTGAGTAAGGAGTCTTTGGATGACATATCTAAGACTCTTGAGACGCATTCCAGTGGATATGTGAATCATACAATTCACATGTTATATACACAATTTCGAAAAGAAAGACAACAACTTAGTCTCGGGAATCTGACTCTAAAAGACCCTGTTTGCCAATTTATAAGAAAATTGGATGGGAAGTTTGTCCCTGACTCATAGACGTCATTCAAGCTGTTACTTTCTGTAAATATTATTATCTATTTGTCTTTAACTAATAATTATGATTTGTTTTGTTATTTTCTTTTATTTTCTCCGACAGAATCCATACTTTTTGACTTTCACGATATAATTTACTGTTTAGCTAATAATTATCATTTGACAGGTACTAGTTCTATTATTACTCATCCTTTTTCAGGTGTTATAAATTCAACTCATCATTGCACTCTTGAAGGCATCCAGGTTTGAGAAAGAAATACATAAAAAAAATATGGAAGCCACTTCAAGAAGATGAGTTGTAAATATCTGTTTGTTTTGCAGTTTTAGTGTTTGTTATAAACCAGAGTTCATTGAGGCAGCATAGGAATTGGGTAGAGTCATAACTGAAAAGAATATGCACTTAGTATATGGCGGTGGCAATCTTGGACTAATGGGGATCATTTCAAGGGCTGTACATGAAGGAAGCAGTCAAATCTTGGGAATCATCTAAAACCTTTGGCAGAGGTGAATCGATTGGACTGTTCAATGCTGAAGGATTTTATGATTTTCTTTGTGTATTTCTTGATGATGCCCGGAGAAATGGACTGTTTAATGCTGAAGGATACGTTGGAGGAGATTTTTACAATGTTATCTTGGGCAAACTTGAACATACACCAGAAATCGATTGGACTGTTCAATGCTGAAGGATTTTATGATTTTATTTGTGTATTTCTTGATGATGCCCGGAGAAATGGATTCATATCAAAACCTGTAAAAGAACTCCTCTTTACTGCCAGAACTGCCCAAGATTTAATTGACCAACTCTTAGCCTTTGAACCACAAATTGACCATATCCTTTCCAAGATAATCTGGTCCGATAATGATCGTGGTAAAAAGCGTCGGATAAATTTGGATCTTAACCTTTAATTTTTATTTTAGATGTAGAATTTCAGTTAACCATGTACTGTTTTCTAAACTCTTCTCTTACTTTTTAGACATTGGGGACAATTTCTCATTTAGGTTTGGGGGAAGGGAATAGTTGACCAGTATCTTATTTTTATTGTGTTGTTTTTATTTGATTTTTAGTCTAAAATTTTCAAAAAATTCAAAAAAAAATTTAACAAATTTATAAAAAAATTAAAAATATTTTGTGTTTTTGTGTTTCTTTTAACTTGACTAATCTGGTGAAATTGGTGTGAGATAGCTGTGTAAGGAATTTACACTCCTGAGACGTATCTCAACCTATTTCGTAACAAGTTAAATGTTTGTTTATTTCCTTTTAAATTATTTAATTTGTGAATTCTCCATAAAACTGACTAAAATGAATCTTCATATGCTCAGTTGACAGGTATTATCAACATGCATGGTAACATATGGACATGTGTTGTAATTGAAAAGTTTGTAATATTCAGTGCTCTAGTTTAATTGGAGGAAGCATCTGAAAAAGCGATGGAATAAAAAAAATAAACATCTGAAATCCTAGCAAATAAGTCTGTATGGGTGTTTTAACACCTAGTAACCTAAAGCTAACTGGCTTGGGAGTCACTGGCCCAAAGCTCGCTACATGGATCAAAGATGTTATAAAAATAAAAATAGACATGAAATCCTAGCAATTAAGTCCGTATGGGTGTTTTAGCACCTAGTGCCCTAAAGCCAACTGGTTTGGGAGTCACTGACCTAAAGCTCGCTACATGGATTGAAGATGTTGCTTTATTTATTTTTCGCAAAAAAAATATTCAATTGCTAAAAAAGGTGTGAAGTCTGATATAACTTTAGGACAAAAATATTACTCTCTTTTCAACTACACTTATGAATATTGTGGGCACAATGAGTTGATTAATACCTTGTTAGCTGTGTGTATGGAGAATAGTAAAAATAATCGGAGAATTTACTTATTCGGTAATTTAGAAAGAAAGAAATCAACTTTTAACATGGATAAAAAGTTTCACTTGTTTAGTTACTAACTTGTTTATTCTATTTTCTCCTGTCTTTTTTGCTTTTGTGTGTATTAGATTGACGTTTGTGGGTATCGTTGCTGTAAGCCCTCACGAGACTACAACTCGTCCACTAGGGACACCTAGGGGTTTAAAGGCTTGTTGCATACGCTAAATACAATCGTGATCCCTACGAAAGTGGCTTAGTTTAATAATTAACTATTAGACATCCAGATCAATCTTATTAGTGGCGGTAACCTAATTAAGTCAAATTAATAATTAATTACCAACCGGCGGTATCCTTGCTTAGTCAGGTTAAAACCAATTTAATATCAATTACTAACCGGCCAATATAGTGGTATCCTCATTAAGTCAAGTTTTAAATAATTATTATATTATAATTAAGGGAGATTAATCTAATAGCAATAATAAAAATTTTACCTTTCACCCTAGCAGGCGGAATTTACTTCCTCATTGCTGAATAGTAAAAACTAAAAAGTAAAGAAAGTAAATAAAATTAATCACAAAACTGAAATTGAAACAAACTATATACAAACTCCTTAGAATTCTCAAATATTTAAAGAGAGGAAGGTACATCTGAAACTGAAATTTCAAGCTCTATTTATAGGCGTGATGATGACACGTAGGCGATTGTCGGTAGCATGTGATGATAACACGTGGCACGGCGCACGTTAGCGGATCTGCTATGATGTTGACACATGGCAGGCGCACGTTAGCATCTGGGGCATGTTAACAAACTTCTCAGATTGTGACACGTGGCACGATGTATTTTAGCAGGCGGCGCACGTTAGCGGTCGCGACGCAGAAGGCTTGCGTGTCGCGACGCGCCAAATTATAATTTTGCCATTATGTCCGTTTTTCACTGTTTTGGCCCCAAATCACCTCCAGAAAGTCCTGAAACTTTATTATCTACAAAATAACCCAAAACACATTAAAATATTCAAAAAATTCAAGAAACTGTACAAAATATTAGGTCAAATGAGTGGGAAATAATGATACTTTTACCACTTATCACACCCCCAAACCTAACATTTTGCTAGTCCTCGAGCAAAACAACAAAATAAGTAAATTCTCCGATTATTTTTACCATTCTCCATACACACAGCAAACAAAATATTAATCAACTCATTTTTGCCCACAATAGTCACAAGTGTAGTTGAAAAGAAGGTAATATTTTTGTCCTAAAGTTATATCAGAATTCACACCTTTTTTAAGCAATGGAATATTTTTCTGATTTTTTTTTTATTTATATACAATATCTTCCATCCATGTAGCGAGCTTTAGGCCATTGACTCCCAAACCAGTTGGCTTTAGGGCACCAGGTGTTAAGACACCCCTACGGACTTAATTACTCGGACTTCAGATATATATATATATATATATATATATTTTAACATCTTCGATCCATGTAGCGATCTTTGGGCCAATGACTCCCAAACCAGTTGGCTTTAGGACACCAAGTGTTAAGACACCCCTACAGACTCAATTACTCAGATCTCAAACATTTTTTTTATCCCATCACTTTTTATGTATGCTTCTTCCCAATAAACTAGAGCACTGAATATTACAAGCTTGTCAATTACAACTCATGTATGTATGTTACCATGTATGTTGACAATACCTGTCAACTGAGCATATGAATATCCATTTTAATCAGTTTTATGGAGAATTCACAAATTAAATAATTCAAAATGAAATAAACAAAAATTGACTTGTTCCGAAATAGGTTAAGATACGTCTCAGGAGTGGAAACTCCTTACACAGCTATCTCACACCAATTTCACCCGATTAATCAAATTAAAAACATAAAAACACAAAATATTTTTGATTTTTGTAAAAAAATTTCATTTTTTTTCGAAAATTTTGACTAAAAAAATTTAAATAAAAATAACTATACAAAACAAGATACTATCAACTATTCCCCTCCCTCAAATATAAATGAGACATTGTCCCCAATGTCTTAAAAAAGAAGATGAGTTAAGAAGATAGTACCTGGTTAGCTGAAATTCTACATTTAGAAAGAAATTAAAGGTTGAGATCCAGATTTATTCGATGCTTCTTACCACGATCATCATCGGACCATTTTATCTTGGAAAGGATAGGGTCAATTTGTGGTTCATAGCTAAGATTTGGTCAATTAAATCTGGGGCAGTTCTGGCAGTGAAGAGGAGTTCTTTCAGAGGATTTGACACGAACCCATTTATCCGGGCATCATCAAGAAATACACAAAGAAAGTCATAAAATCCATCAGTGTTGAACAGTCCAATTGATTTGTGGTGTATGTTCAAGTTTGCCCAAGATAACATTGTAAAAATCTCCTCCAACGTACCCAAACCATCTGACAAAGCAATAAAACAATCATCATGGTTAATCATTTCCACCAGTCATTCAGACATACCTGGCACTATCAGTTCTTCTCTGTTTGATGATCCTATAAGATCCGCCTCTGCCAAGGGTTTTGGGATGATTCCCAGAACTTGACTATTTCTTTCCTGTACAGCCTTTGAAACTATCCCCATTAGTCCAAGATTGCCACCGCCATTTACTAGGTGCATATTCCTTTCGGCTAAGACTCATCCCAATTCTGTGCTGCTGCTACGTATTGTGGCTTAGTACCAACACTAGTACTGCAAAACACATATATTTTCAACTCTTCTTTTTGAAGTAGCTTCCATTTTTATGTATTTCTTTCTTAGCACTGGATGCCTTCAAGAGTGAAATGATGAGTTGAATTTATAATACCTGCAAAAGGGTGAGTAATAATAGCACTAGTACCTTCCAAAGGAAGATTAGTAGCAAAATAATAAATCGTGAAAAGTCAAAAAGGTCTGGATCCTGTCGAAGAAAATAAAAGAAAACAACAAAACAAATCACAATTATTAGGAAAAGATAAAGAGATATAATATTTGCAATAATTTACGGCTTGATTGACGTCTATGCGTCAGGGACAAGCTTCCCATCAAATTTTCTTAAAAATTGCAAAAAATGTCTTTTTGAGTCAGATTCCTGAGACTTAACTGTTGTCTTTCTTTTCGGAATTGTGTATATAACACGCGAATTTCATGATACTCATATCCACTGGGATGTGTCTTAAGAGTCTTAGATATGTCATCTAAAGACTCCTTACTCAAGCCATCCCTAATGAAATTTATCTTATCTTCACTGTTATCAGACACCATTCCTAAAGAACGACAACGAGTATCATAGAACATACGAGCACATTTATAACATACACCCATTCTTTTAGCTCTTCTCTTTTTAGCATAGGTGCTTCTTCCTAAACCAGACAGATGTGATATAAAAGAGTCAGAAGACTCACCTACCAATCGGACCCGTGCTTCAATAATCCAACGAATGTCAGTTGGAATACCTTTGATCATCAGTAGTCTCATTTGTTCTATGCGAGCTTTGTAAACTTTCATTAGAATATTTTGAGGGAGATAAGGAAATTGCTTGTGAAGATTTACGAGAACGTCTTCCATCTTGAAATGACTTTACCTACAAAAATTAAACACACAAAAATAAAACACACCAGATCACAATATATACACAAATTGCATGGGTTGCCTCCCTGCTAGCGCTAAGTTTAACATCGTCAGCTAGACATAACTGCCCGAACGTTAGGCCGGGTCTGAAAGTGTGACACTTTCTTTTTGTCACTCAATTGTTTCTCCTCAGTAGTGCTTAACACGCAGACTATTAACCTTGAATGTTTCGTTGGTGTTGGGATCAAGTAACTCAACAGCTCCATATGGTAAAACCTGAGTAATCACAAACAGATCTGACCACCTTGATTTCAACTTTCAAGAGAAAAGTTTCAACCTTGAATTGTACAACAACACTTGCTGATTTGGTTCTAGTTGTCTGCGTACTATTTTTCGATCATGCCATTTCTTGGTCTTTTCTTTGTATAATTTGGATTCTTATAAGCATGTAGGCGAAATTCCTCCAATTCGTTGAGTTGGTGAAGTCGTTTTTCTCATGCACCTTGTGGATCAAGATTCAATTTCTTCAGTGCCCAGTACGCCTTGTGTTCAAGCTCAACTGGCAGATGGCACGCTTTCCCAAACACCATTCGATATTGGGACATACCAATGGGTGTCTTGTAAGCTATCCGGTAGGCCCATAGTTCGTCATCCAATTTTGTAGACTAGTCTGTAGACACTGCATTTTTGCATAAAGCCCAATGATGAGCCTCGTACGGAGGCACTACCCGATAAGTTGCGGAAGTCGTAGGAAACAGACGTCGGAAGGGAAAATTCAAAAATTAATACCTTATCAAAATTAATTCCTTTGTTTAGCCCTAGGCTCGCTTGATTAATCTTTGTTTTAAAATTTTAGCCTCGGCCCAAAACCCTTGCAACCCATGCAACTCTTCTAGGCCCACACACCCAAGCCCAATCCAAAATATTCAAATCACATTTAACACATGCCAAATCCCTCCAAATCCCCTTCCAAACTTAAAAATATTTTGAATATATCCCCCACCAAAAATACACAATTTCTTTCCTAAATAATTTAATTAAATACACCCATTTTATTATTGATTTGTTTCCTTGTTTTGAAATCCCATACACAAGAAAACTCTAGCACACCACTATAAAAATAACACAAATAAAAAAAACCATACTCTCTTCCTTGTTTCGTTTTGTTATTTAATTTCGTGTTCATTCGTTGTTTGTGTTTATTGTTCCACTATTTATTTTCTACGTATTGCTTTATTTATTTACGCATTGTTAATCTAGTGCGCATGGGCTAATCACGTTGGATTAAAGGTCCTCCATTTGAGGGAAAAGCCAAAAGGCTACCTTTACCACGATGTTTTGCCGCGCCGGACGAAGTATACTTGATTGAATGTGAAATACGTTCAATCGGGCATACGAGGTCCCATATAGATGTCGGCCTAGGTCGCATCTATTTTATTTTCCGTTATTTACTTTCCGCATGTTATTGTTTTATTTATTTATTCATTGCTATCTCGGGCGCATGGGCTAATCATGATGGATTAAAGGTCATCTATTCGAGGGAAATGCCTAAAGGCTACCTTTACCACGGCGTTTTGCCGCGCCGGACGAAGTATACTTGGTTTAATGTGAAATACATTCAATCAGGCATACGAGGTCCCATATAGATGTTGGCTTTGGTCGCATCTCTTTTATTATTACGTTATTTCCTTTTTGCGTGTTATTGCTTTGTTTATCCACGTATTGGTATCTCGTGCGCATGGGTTAATCTTGTTGGATTAAAAGTCCTCTATTCGAGGGAAATGCCCAAAGGCTACCTTTATCATAGTTTTTCCGCGCCCTTCTTCTGTTGATCTTATTATTTACCTTTCTTGATTGTTATGTTTTCATTCTTCACTTTGCATTCATGTTGTGTCATTGCTTGAGTGTTGCCTCTTGTGGTATATCGGATGGAAACCCAGAAATAAATTATGTAGCCGAATCCGAATAGACGGTAGTGCGGTCTGTACTTGGGATACAACTCCACGTACCGCTTGAAAAATATTCACGCAAGTGTTTATGTCATTTTAGATACCATTTTGGTAATCTCGTTCGAACGCGTTCTCAAACACTACACGAACGCATGCATTCTGTTTACGTTCGAACGCGTTCCCGAACGCTATACGAACGCACATACAGTGAACATACCTCTTTTCATTATATTTTGTGCATGTTTGCCTCCTTGGTATTTCCTTTTTGCATTACGTACTTAATCATTTCTCTTTATTATTAACGCTTTTACTGTTATTTATTTAAATTTTCGCACTTCTTTGTTTAATATGTTTATGTGATCATGGGTTTGTTTTCATTTTTTTTACGTTTATGGGTATGCAAACTTCGATGTTGATAAAATTATCTTACATGTGTTGCATAAAACTTGGTTATACTATTGTATAAATACTTTCATTACAATTGGCGTAAGTAAGGGACCATTCCGAACCCAACGGTTTGAGGTCTTCCCTTGCGAGGGGTGAGTGTGGCCTTAAATCATGTCCCAGTTCAGACTGGGTGGTGACTCCATTTACTCTCCGATTTAGTTCCCCGCGGGCTACTCTCGTACTCCCGATCGGGCCGCGAGCCCGATTAGTGTCGCCCACCTCTGTACCATATCTACAGTCTGGTGACTCCACTGGGGATAGAGAATCGGCCCCGAAATAATGTCTTGTAATGTTTGTGATTTTTGCTTTAGTTAACCTTGTCTCATATATTTTGCATACCATTTTTATACCTTGGTGGCATCATGTATCGTGAAGTCATTTTCGCTCGAAGCGGCGGATCGTTATATTGTATCATCACTCGTTGGCACGTACCTTAGGGTATAAAAAAGGTGCGCTCACTTGGTCGCTCAAACCCTTGAGTGGGGAGACCTAGTTGTGGGCAACCCTTCGCCGGCAGGAGCCTTTATCCAGACCCTTGTGAGCCCACATATGAACCATAGTCGTATATCTTATAGAAGCTATCCATTATGCTTGTGTTTGGGACCATCATCATTTGGATCCATTCGGACCTCTCGTCATCAGATACGAACTTGTTGGGCCATTTAAACTAGGATGAGTTTATGTCTTATGATGATTGGGCCAAAAGCTTTCAAAATGACGATGGGCCACTTTGTGTTTGGGCCCCCTATTATTTGAAGTTGTTTAGCCACCTTATCGCAATAGTGTAAACCTGTTGGGCCTTTTTTCAACTGGGACAAGTTTGCACCTCGCGATAATCTGATTGAATGCTTTAAAATGATAATGGGCCAACTTGTATGAAAACCTTGATGGGCTTAGAAGGTCCAAACGTGATCCAAATATGCCATAAGCATGAGTTCGATATTCGCACTTGCTTTCATCTAGAAAGGGTACTTCTTGTTACGACATATTTGTATACTTTTGGATATCTCCAAGTCCATCCCCACAACCACGATTACCGAAGGCCCAATTCATCGTTTCTAGACAATGGCACGATCCCCATAATAGGCTCAGTCAATATTGTAAATGGGCGGTCCTTGTCTGTTATTGATGAAAATGGACTGAGGTAGCCAAGGTTCTCTCTTTAGCGTAGGAGAGAACGATTTTGTGTACCCCACATTGGTGCATAAAATAAGCCATACCTAGGACATAAATGGACTTACCACGAGTGTGAGAGGAATAATGTCGGAAAGATTTATGCTGTTTTGATAACCACATACATCTCATGCATCACACGCATACACGCATCATGCTAACTCATAGTTTCAACAGCCATCATAGATATCCGTTGGGTTAGAGAAGAAAGAAGACTCGTAAAAAAAAATAGTTGGCGAACATGAGTGAGTTAGATAATGAGGTTTCCCGCATGGACCAATTAGAGACCAACATCACTAAGATTACTGAGCAGTTGCAAGTTTTGACCAATGTTGTGGCCAGTTTGACCGTACCCCGTATAACCAATAATATGAAGTTCTACCACCAGAATAGAAAGACCATTGGGGGACCTTTAGGGACCAAGCCCACTCCTTCTGGGGTCGCCCCTATCAGAAACATGTGATTCTCCAATTTTGGTAGACCTTTGTCATATGTGTTTGAAGAGCTGAAAATGCAATGACTCCTAAACCCCTTAGAACCTAAACCACTTCCAAACCATGTGCCACGCTACCTTGACCTAAACCTATACTGTTACCTCCACCAGCAAAAAGGCCATGAAATTGAAAAATGCACCTGCCTTAGGCATGAAATCCAAGACCTCATTGATGCCCATAAAATACCCGACCCGGAAAAAGAACAACCCAACACACACAGAAACCCTCCACCCACCCACATGATCAACTCCGGCATACCCGACATCCTTGTCCTCCAAACTCATAACCACCAAACTTCCTGCATAGGGATATGGAACAACATTAGTAAAGATGAAACAAAGCAGATGGGGGATTTCTAGGAAAACATCTCAAACAGTGACAAGGATGAGGTTGCAAAAGGGGGAAGTAAATGGGAAAAGAACTACTACAGTTGGAGAATCTGATATTCGAAGAAAGCAAGAAGACGGGGGAGGACGAAGTTGCAAATTATGGAGATTTTTGTTTTCCTGATCTTATTCAATTGTGATCCCGCATTTATTAATCATAAGGCATTGATTCCGCCAACTTGTTCGAGTCTCTTCCTTAATAGTTAAGCATAAGTCTGATGATGACATTGTTTGCTTTAGGGTGAAACCTTAGAAACGATAAGTTCTTGATGTACTTTTATCTGATGATTTGAGTAATTGATCTAGGTTAGACTCGTGAGCACTTAATCATAGGTTCTTAGCAGTGAAAACCTGAGTAGTCGGCAATGTGACTAGTTGAGGAAATTGTAGGTCGGTGAATGACCATTTGCTTAGATGTCAATCTTGATTTGCTTGTGTTATGATGTGTGGTATGGTTGAAAATAAAATAAAAGTCTCTTAAATATATATATATATATATAAACCACCTATAACCGATAAGCGTGAAGCTACCCATGGGCGAGTATTAGGACCACCATGAGGAGAAATGCTACCTTAAAAGGAAGGTATGTTGAAAAAAAAAGAAAAAAGAAAAAAAAAAGAGAAAGAGAGACAAGAGAAAAAGAAAACCATATCGCATTGAGCACGGAAAATCAATTACAGAGCATAATTGAGACATCTAGGTTGGTTTGACCCGTCAATCCCAATTTTTAAACGAAATCATTGAGTTGGCTTACCTAGGAATCAAACTGTAAAAAACCTTTACACACACACATTTTGAGTCTAGCTTAGATCATTTATTCAAAAACTCTGATTTGAGTTGCATTGAGTGCTTTGGAAGTTCACTGGTCTTATTACTAGGCATTCTTTGAGGACAATAATATGTATAACTATTTCATAGCATGTAATATAGTATGTTGATACGGAGTGACACATCACGTAGTCTACCTTGACCTAGTGCAAATAGTATAGAGTAGAAACCTAAACCAGATCTGGGGGTGACCAGTCTACCACCTCGCGAATAAGGGACATAACGGGATCTTGAGCCATGGGAACAAAGAAAACTGAGCAATCACCAGAGTAGAATTGGCATGAGGAAACTATAAGCGAGCCCTGGGGGCGACCAAAGATTTTTATATGTAAAAGGCACCAAAAAGCACAAGGAAGGCCTAACCCATCGGAATAGGAAATACATCCATGCATACATGTCACATACATGCAATTTTTGTTTTTTGTTCGCAGGTTTTTTATTGAAAAAAAAAGCTGCCAAGACGAGCAAGTCAGTAACGGTTCAAAAATGAGCCATCTCTCATCAAGTAACGGTTCAAAAATGAGCCATCTCTCATCAAGTAACGGTTCAAAAATGAACCATCTCTCATCAAGTAACGGTTCGGGAATGAACCACCATCTCATATCAGTAACGGTTCATAAATGAACCATCGTCTTCCATTAGCTCAGTTTGGTAATGAATCCTAGAGATCGCAACATCTTGCAGGGATGAACCTTATGGGTCGCAGCACATCGTCACTAAATCAACTCAGTTCAAAGCATCTCAAAACAACAGGTAGGTTCAGCGACAGCTGGCGAGCCAAGTAAGTAAAAATGCATGCATGACTTTGATAAGATTATCACTGTCACACACTGTACAAGTCTCATCAAAGTGGGGGCGACTGTAGACACTGCATTTTTGCATAAATCCCAATGATGAGCCTCGTATGGAGGAACTACCCGATAAGTTTCGGAATTCACGGGAAACGGACATCGGAAGGGAAAATTCAAAAATTAATACCTTATCAAATTTAATTCCTTTGTTTAGCCTCAGGCTCGCTTGATTAATCTTTGTTTTAAAATATTAGCCTCGGCCCAAAACCCTTGCAACCCATGCAACTCTTCTAGGCCCACACACCCAAGCCCAATCCAAAATATTCAAATCACATTTAACACATGCCAAATCCTTCTAAATCCCCATCCAAACTTAAAAATATTTTGAATATATCCCCCACCAAAAATACACAATTTATTTCCTAAATAATTTAATTAAATACAGCCATTTTATGGCTTGATTTGTTTCCTTGTTTTGAAATCCCATGCACAAGAAAACCTTAGCACACCACTATAAAAATAACACAAACAAAAAACCATATTCCCTTCCTCCCCTCTCTCCATACACGGCTCATTCACACAAATAACCAAAAATCCTCTTGACGCCTCTCTCTCATCTCTCTAAAACAGAAAAACAAAAAGAAATAAACCCTATATCCTTCTCATCTTCCTCTCTCTTCACGGTGACACACACAAGTCACCAAAATCACATACAACATTTCACCAAAACCATCGTCACTCATTTCTCTCCTCTCTCGTACTCACACACTGACCAGACATACGCCAAACCCTAGCCCTTCAACCAGCCGAAACCCTAAAACAAATCTAGCCTTCCACCGACCAGCAAATAAAAAAAAACTAAGCCATAAAAACAAATTCCACCGAGCAAAAAAAACAAACAAAAAGAAAACCAAGAAGCGGCCAAGATCAAGAAAAGAGAAAAACCCTAATCAGCTCGCTCTCTCTCTCATCAACCTTATTCATACCCTAAGGGTCTTATTCATTCACTCATCTTCGGCAAAACCTATAAAAAATAAACCATAAGGCTCTTCCCCAGATTGATTCGGCAACAATGAAAAAACACTAAACAACACACAGCTCGCCCTCTCTCTCAAAGTAGCCCCTTTCATCAATGCACAAAACAACAAAAACCATAAATAATAGCCCCACTAACCGACAATAAGGAAACAGACAAATAAGACACACATACCAATAAAACACAAGCCAGCCACACACACGCCATAGCCCCACGCACGCCATAGCCACACACAGCCAACTCACCAGTAGTCTTTCAACCGACTAAATTAGTAAGCAAACCGAAAAATAACAGCCTCCTCACTGCCCTCTCACCGAACGCAAAAAACCAGAAAATAACCAAGCCAAACAGCCCTCTGCAGTCCCGAAAATTAGCTCCCAAAATAGTATTAAAAGTAGTCAAAAACAGTGAAGAAAACCGCAGAAAAACAGCAGCAAAATCAAAGAAAAAAACAGTGCAAAAATAGAGAAAACAGTGAATAAAAAACAGTGGAACAGCGAGTGAAAATAGAGAAAACAGAAAATCAGCGAACTAGAAAAACAGCGGAGCAATAACCCTTCCGGTGATGGCGTAACGCACTTCCAAGAAGTGACTTAAAAGGTAAGACCTGAGGGCACCCTTTACTATTATTTCCTTACCTTTTCAATTATTCATTGTTGATCACCCGCATACATCATTATATTTTAGACATAGTTTTATTTATGTTGAGTTAATGATTGCAAGCTTCTCTTATGGTATATCGGATGGAAACCCAGACGTAAATTCCGTAGCGGAATCCGAATAGACGGTAGTGCGGTCTGTACTTGGGATACAAGTCCATGTACCGCTTGAGAAACTTTCAAGCGCGTGTTTTGTTTTGTTTTTTAATTTTGTGTTCATTCATTGTTTGTGCTTGTTGTTCCGCTATTTATTTTCTATGAATTGCTTTATTTATTTACGCATTGTTAATCTAGTGCGCATGGGCTAATCACGTTGGATTAAAGGTCCTCTATTTGAGGGAAAAGCCAAAAGGCTACCTTTACCATGATGTTTTGACGCGCCGGACGAATTATACTTGATTGAATGTGAAATATGTTCAATCAGGCATACGAGGTCTCATATAGATGTTGGCCTTGGTCACATCTCTTTTATTATTCTATCATTTACTTTCCGCAATTGATTGCTTTATTTACTTATGCATTGTTATCTAGTGCGCATGGGCTAATCACGTTGGATTAAAGGTCCTCCATTTGAGGGAAAATCTAAAAGGCTACCTTTACCACGATGTTTTGCCGCGCCAGATGAAGTATACTTGATTGAATGTGAAATACGTTCAATCGGGCATACGAGATCCCATATAGATGTCGGCCTTGGTCGCATCTCTTTTATTATTCTGTCATTTACTTTCCGCATGTGATTGTTTTATTTACTTATGCATTGCTATCTAGTACGCATGGGCTAATCACGTTGGATTAAAGGTCCTCCATTTGAGGGAAAAGCCAAAAGGCTACCTTTACCACGATGTTTTGCCGCGCCGGACGAAATATACTTGATTGAATGTGAAATACATTCAATCGGGCATACGAGATCCCATATAGATGTCGATCTTGGTCGCATCTCTTTTATTATTCCGTTATTTACTTTCCACATGTTATTGCTTTATTTATTTATGCATTGCTGTTTAGTGCGCATGGGCTAATCACGTTGGATTAAAGGTCCTCCATTTGAGGGAAATGCCTAAAGGCTACCTTTACCATGATGTTTTGATGCGCCGGACGAAGTATACTTGATTGAATGTGAAATATGTTCAATCAGGCATACGAGGTCCTATATAGATGTCGGCCTAGGTTGCATCTCTTTTATTTTCCGTTATTTACTTTCCGTATGTTATTACTTTATTTATTTATTCATTGCTATCTCGGGCGCATGGGCTAATCATGATGGATTAAAGGTCCTCTATTCGAGGGAAATGCCTAAAGGCTACCTTTACCACGACGTTTTGCCACGCCGGATGAAGTATACTTGGTTGAATGTGAAATACATTCAATCGGGCATACGAGGTCCCATATAGATGTTGGCCTTGGTCGCATCTCTTTTATTATTATGTTATTTACTTTTTGCGTGTTATTGCTTTGTTTATCCATGTATTGTTATCTCATGCGCATGGGTTAATCTTGTTGGATTAAAGGTCCTCTATTCGAGGGCAATGCCCAAAGGCTACCTTTACTATAGTTTTGCCGCGCCCTTCTTCTGTTGATCTTGTTATTTACCATTCTTGATTGTTATGTTTTCATTCTTCACTTTGCATTCATGTTGTGTCAATGCTTGAGTGTTGCCTCTTATGGTATATCGGATGGAAACCCAGACATAAACTTTGTAGCCGAATCCGAATGGATGGTAGTGCAGTCTATACTTGGGATACAACTCAACGTACAACTTGAAAAACAGTCACGCACGTGTTTATGTCATTTTAGATACCACTTTGGTAATCTCGTTCGAACGCGTTCTCAAACGCTACAGGAACGCATACATTTTGTTTACCGTTCGAACGCATTCCCGAACGCTACACGAACGCACATACAGTGAACATACCTCGTTTCATTATATTTTGTGCATGTTTGCCTCCTTGGTCTTTCCTTTTTTCATTACGTACTTAATCATTTCTCTTTATTATTAACGCTTTTACTGTTATTTATTTATATTTTCGCACTTCTTTGGTTAATATGTTTATGGGATCATGCGTTTGTTTTCATTTTATTTACGTTTATGGGTATGCAAACTTGGATGTTGATTAAATTATCTTGCATGTGTTGCATAAGACTTGGTTATACTATTGCATAAATCCTTTCATTACAATTGGCGTAAGTAAGGGACCATTTCGAACCCAACGGTTTGAGGTCTTCCCTTGCGATGGGTGAGTGCGGCCTTAAATCATTTTCCAGTTCACACTGGGTGGTGACTCCATTTACTCTCCGGTTTAGTCCCCCGCGAGCTACTTCGTACTCCCGATCGGGCCGCGAGCCTGGACAGAGTCGCCCACCTCTGTACCATGTCTACACAGTCCCTCATTGTTGATCCAAAGGTTCTCTCCAAGATTCTTTTGATCTCTCTATTTGAAACTTCAACCTGTCCATTTGACTGTGGGTGGTAAGCAGTGGCAACTTTATGAGTAACTCCATATTTGGATAGGAGTGTATCAAAATATTTGTTGCAGAAATGTGTGCCACCTTCACTAATAATAGCCCGAGGTGTTCCGAAGTGAGTGAAAATATTCTTTTTAAGGAATTTGATCACCACTTTTGAATCGTTTGATGGCAGTGCAATTGCTTCAACCCATTTGGAGACGTAGTCTACAGCAACCGGTATGTACAGGTTTCCAAATGATGGAACAAAGGGTCCCATAAAATCAATCCCTCATACATCAAATATCTCCACTTCCAGAATGTTTTGCAAAGGTCATTCATTTCTCATCGAAATATTTCCCATTCTTTGGCACCTGTCACATTGAAGAGAAAATAAGTAAGCATCTTTAAAAAGAGTGGGCCAGAACAAACCTGATTGTAGGACTTTGGCTGCAGTTTTGTTTCTGCTGAAGTGTCCACCATATGGTGATGAATGACAATGTTGAAAAACACTGTTGACCTCATCCTGTGGAACACAACGTCTCAATAATTGATCAGCACAACATTTGAATAGGTACGGCTCATCCCAGACATAATGCTTAACTTCTTTGAAGAATTTCTTTCGTTGCTGAGTTGTCCATTCCAATAGCCATTTTCCCGATACTATGTAGTTGACATAGTTCGCATACCAAGGAGCATCATGCTGCTTCATGGCTAACAGCTGTTCATCTGGAAAAGTTTCTTTGATTGTCAATTCTTTGCCAACTGTTTCTCCATTCTCGAGCCTCGATAAATAATCTGCCACCTGGTTTTCTATCCATTTCCTGTCTCGAATCTCCACGTCAAATTCTTACAGAAGAAGTATCCAATGGATCAATCTGGGTTTGGCATCTTTCTTCGCGATCAGGTATTTGATTGCTGAATGATCTGTGTAGACCACCACTTTAGGACCCAGTAGATAGGATCATAATTTATCAAAAGTGAACACAACTGCAAGCAATTCATTTTCTGGTTGTGTAGTTGAGTTGAGCTTCATTCAAAGTTCTACTGGAATAGTAAATGGTGTGGAAAATCTTTTCTTTGCGTTGTCCCAAAACTGCACCTACAGTAAAATCACTAGCATCGCACATCACCTCAAATGGAAGTGTCCAGTCTGGTGCTATAATGATGGGAGCAGAAACCAGCTTCTATTTTAGGATCTCAAAAGCTTCATGGCATTCTTTGGTGAAGTTGAAAGGCACATCCTTCTCCAGAAGATTGCACCGAGGTTTAGCAATCTTTGAGAAGTTTTTGATAAATCTCCTGTAAAAACCTGCATGTCCGAGAAAACTCCGAATTCCTTTGACAGATGTCGGTGGAGGTAGTTTTTCAATTGTTTCAATTTTTGCTTTGTCTACCTCGATTCCCTTTTGTGAGATCTGATGTCCCAGGACGATGCCTTCCTACACCATGAAGTGGCATTTCTCCCAGTTGAGTACCAGATTGGTATCTTTACACCTTTGTAATACATGTTCCAGATTTTGCAAGCAATGGTCAAAAGAGTCTCCAAACACAGAGAAGTCATCCATGAAAACCTTCATACTCTGTTCCAGCATATCTGAGAAAATGGCCATCATGCAACGTTGGAATGTGGTAGGAGCATTACATAGTCCAAATGGCATCCTGCGAGACTGAGGTAGGTATTGCTTCTCCAATTTACAGTTTCCTGTAAATAGAAAAAGGCATCAAATTAACACTTGCACCTAAATCATATAAAGCCTTACCGATGTAATGTTCTCCAATGGTGCATGAGACAGTGAAACTACCAGGATCTTTCAACTTTGGGGGAAGTTTCCTCTGAATGATGGCGCTACATTCTTCTGTCAATGCCATTGTCTCGTAATCTCCCAATCTCCATTTTCGGGAAAGAATGTCTTTCATGAATTTGACATAGCAGGGCATTTCTTCCAACGCTTCTGCGAATGGAATGTTGATATGCAACTTTTTGAACACCTCCAGGAATCTAGCAAACTACTTGTCCAGTTTTTTTTTCTGAAGACGCTGTGGAAAAGGTGGAGGTTGAGTGATTTGATCTCTTTCCTTTGCTTCTTTTTCCTCCATCTGTGGGACTGTATCTTTTGGAATTTCATCAATAGTTGCCTTGATTCCAACATCTTTGTTGATTTCAGTACCGCTTTTCAAGGTAATGGCTTGACATTGTTCCTTCCCTCGGTGTTGGACAATTATGGCCCATAACATCACTATTTGTACAGAACATGGTGTTGTTGTACAAATTAACTATGTGAAAAAGGAAATTGCTCTTTTATCATTTGTAATTGGATTACCGGGATATATAAATGATAAAAGTCCATATGATTAGTTCCAGATTAATAAGATATGAGATAATATTAATCCACTAAGTTTTAATCATTAAAATATCTTTAGTCGTAGTATTATCGAGATTGGACATCGATAATGCGGAATAGACTAGTATTGCACTTGTGCGTGTTATGGAAGCATAACAGCATAGTTCTCATATATTTGGGTATTGGATACTCATGCAAGTGTAATAGGAGGTTGTGTTTACCGATGGTACGAAAACAGCTTTGCTCTAGATAGACCCCTCGGAATTCCATTGGTAGTATGACTATGTGTCTATGGAAGTCCGAATCAGGGTAGATGTATTTGGTCTTAACCTGAGACTTGCATCACTTATACTTGCGACAATCAATATACTTTGGTTTTGGTCGTCCAGGGCTTTAACAGGTTCTGTGTACGCCTCTTCTGGGTATATTGAGAATCGTAGTGTATTGGGTGTGATGTCAAGATGGAAGTATCACTTCAGTCATATGGAGATGATGGTCACGTAGGATACGGAACTGGTGCTCTTATATGCTGCAGCTATCGGGATAATATGACTAGGTCATGTTTATCCGATTATAGAGACTAGTTACCAGAGATCCGATATGTGCTTCGTACGGGGCAGACATAATTACAGCCCCAGGCCTAGCACATGACATCTGATACTGGATCGTAATACGGAATACTGTGTATACAACGCCTGATACAGATTATACATTCCTTTAAGAATATTTCTGGAGAATTGGGTAGGCACGATGTTTTGCTAGAAGCCAACCATGTCTTGTAAATCGGTAAAAACATAGTACTAGGTACGTACGTATTCGGATAGTCCGACGACCGGATTTACTGCCAACATATCCAGGGATCTCATGGGTCGCTTCCCGAAGATTCACTGATGTCGTATGACTCGCACATAATTAATCTAGGATTAATTATAAGAGAGAGAAAATTAATCTAGGATTAATTGCGGAGATATTTTATCTGGGATAAAATACTATTTGAAAAGATAGAATGATTAATTTGGAATTAATCGATAAAATAATATATTCGATATATTATACGAAATTAGATTTCGACGCGGAATTAAAATTAGATTTTAATTCGGGAAAATGAGTTAATTTAAAATTAATTCGCTAGCGACGTGAATAGTAATTTTGCTAGGCATGATTATTTAATTAAATTTGATTTAATTACGTCACAATGGAAAATTCGTTAATTCAGAATTAATGAACCCGTTGCGAGGCCACTCCGATTTTGAATCAAGTGCGGCCACAAATCACATCGCAAGTCACTCACATGTCACATCCACTTTTTGTGATGTGTGTCATGTCACCTTTTTGGTGATGAAGGTGGTTGAGAGCAATTAATGCTCTTTTCCCTCCAAATTGCTTTTGGAAAGCATATACCAAAAGTGTTTGATTTTGGTGAGAGACTAAGCAATTGTTTTAGAAACAAAAAAAAACACAACTTCATCTTCTCTCTTCTCTCCCTCACTCACGGCAATAGCCATTTTTCTCTCTTAGTTTTTGGCTTGGCCGAAACTAGCAAGACACAAAGAAGAAAATTGTGGCAATTTTCTAAGATGGTATCACATCCAAGGAGTCTTACAAAGGTGATAGGGAAACCAACTCTTGAGCATGGAATCATTCAAAGTTTGGAGCTTGAAGATCAACATAATGGAGAGCTTGGCCAAAACTTGGAGGAGCACAACAAGGGGCTTGGCCGAATACATCAAAGGGAAATTTTTGAACTCTCCGCCAACATCCAACTGTTCAAAGTGAGTATTTCCGCTACTTTACTTTGTTGTATTCGCACATTTCATTGCTTAATTGATCTTGGTTTGACCTAGAAAATCCCAACAATGATATCAGAGCCTTGAATAAGCATGAAATTGAATTTAGGGTAAAATTTGGGTAAAATTGATTTGAGCATGATTTGATAAAATTGATTGATTGAGTATGCTTGAATGATGATAACTTAGAGTTATGCATGATCAATTTGATGAAAATTGAATTGGATTATTTTTCCCCAAAAAGTTTGGCTTGGCCGAATACTAGGATGCCCTAAAGTCATGGTGATTTTTCTTTTTTGATCATGGGATGAGTTGAAAGACATGGGATAAATTGATTTAGGATTTAATAGGATTAAAATGGAAATCGGATTTAAAATCCCTCTAATTGCCGTGAGCTTCAAAGTATGAAATGGGATTGATTTTGCTTCAATTTGTGTTGGACATAAATTGGTTAATTAAAGCATGATTAATTGTGTAAATTGGTATTTTGGAAATGTTGATTTAAATAAATAATTATGGCTATACACTTTAATTGATTAAATTATGTTATTTGGGATATTGGAATTTAATTAGTTGGGCTAAATTGTAATTGGGCTAATAAATGTTGTATTTGGGCTTAATGGGGTTGGTTGGGCCAAGTTTGGTTTAGGTTAATTGGTTGGATCCAATTGGGCCTAAAACCATTTCTATAAAGTCCAAATATAATATAATGGGCCTTTAAAATTTTAATTGGGCCTAATGGGCCTAAATTGATTTTTGGCAAAGGGTGATTCCTTATTGGGCTTTGGTTGCCAAAGTCCATGCCTTATAAATTAATTGAAATCCCATTGGACTTTAATTTAAATTGACATTGGATGTTAATTGGGCTTTGAGACCCGTTTAGATTAGATTTAGAATCTAAGTCGCAAAAGATCATTAATAAAGTGTAATTATTTAATTTGGAATTAAATAAAGAATTAGTATTGAATGCAAATTAAATTGGATTTAATATTGTAGTTTAATATAATTCAAGAATTTGTATTTTGAGTACTTATTCTTAAAACGAGTTGGACTCTCGCAAATCAAATCGTTGTTTGATCATTGGATGGTCATTAATTTCATATTAATTAATTGGATTAGATTGATTGATAACATGCTTTGTGTGAATACATGGATGTGATGTATGAATAATGTATATCGGATGAATATTGGATGGGTGAGGGAAATTTTGGAAATTGTTGTAATAAATTTAGAATTTATTAAATTGGTCCTGCGTGTCCAGCCTATTACCTCTTGACTCTTTGTATTTCTCTTCTCACCTATTCCCCTCAATGTAAATGAGGTTTCTTTAGAAGTGTTATGTAATTGGGTAGAAGTAAGATTTGTGCTACCGGGAGAGAGGAAATGGAGAGATTTGTTCTAGGAACAAGTTGTTTTAAATATCCATCCGCATATCATTATTAATTTTATTTATCGCGCCTTATTATGCTTTTAGAATGCATGCTTAAGGGTGTATGATGAGACCTAATCAAAGATAATTAATTGGTTGCTAATTACGCGAAAAACCCTCAACAAAAATTAAGTGTTTTTCCTTTCATTGAATGATTCATTCTCAAGATCCAAGATTGGCACTGGTTTGTTGGCCAAAGTCAAGACCTTTGTCCATCGCGGATGTGTTTGAATCATGAAGGCTTTGTTCCATATCGCATGTCTTGTCCAAGTTGTGATTTTTGGCCAAAGTCAAGATCACTTCTTGTTCATCGACATCGATTACGAAGCTTTCCAAGGTCAATGAGTCCCGCTTAACTGGAATCATTAAGTTTGTTGTGCCAAAGCCAAGGCTTAATTGATTCAGAGGAAAAATGTTAGGGAATATATTGGATATATTGGCATATATTAGATATATGTTTCGGACTTGGATGTCCACCTACTGGATCTAGGAATTGGATGAGATCCAATTGATCTTAGAGATCTACCTAGTTAAATATCATACAGCTTGTTGGCCAAAGTCAAGGTTGTGTGTTATTTAACGGGATCCTAGCCCACTAGGAAACTAGGTTTCCCGAGTACTCAACAGAGGGTTAGAGGCTCGCCGAAAAATAGTGGGAGGCAAGTATTAAATTTGCAATTTTGTTAGATACTTGCCAATACACGCTCATATCATTTTTCGTCATTAATTTAAATATATATTAAGTTGGACTAATATTTAAATGTTGTTTTAAATTAAACAGTTGGACTATATGCAAACTACTTCAATTTATAGTTGATTATATAATTGGATTATAGTAATCAATATATTTGAATTTAACCAATCAAATTATAGTTGATTATATAGTTAGACTATAGTAATCATTATATTCAATAATACCTGAAATCGTTGATTGGATAGTTGGACTATTGAAATCAAGATAACTGAAAGATTAGCGTTTAAAACATAATCCTAGGTGAAAATGTCTTTAAGCGGCTTTAATTTTCAGATTGGGAATAGAACCTCAGAATAGTCATGGGTATTGAGAAGTTATTATATTTGATAGAATTACATCTCGGGCATAAGCCCGGAGTTGAGCAAATAGTAGAACATGATCTTTGGAATATTCATGTGATGATAACTTTAGTGCTCAATCCTTTATACTTGATGCAATGACACTTTAATTCCGTCGTCAGAATTAAGGATTAAATCCTTGTACCATGATGATGAAATTAAAGATCTTCATAGATCTATTCCTAGATCTTAGAAGTACCAATTGCAAAAGAAGCTCTTTCGCTCGTGTATGTCAGAGGGTACATCTGTCAAGCACTAGGTGTCGCATATGATTGCTGACATCGATCAGCTAGGTTAACTGGGCATTACCTACTTGACCGAGACTACCAAAGATTTGATCTTATAGTCTCTACCCAAAAGCTGGGGCAGGTTCATTATGAACCAAGAGTAAACTCTTGGAAAGTTGATGGCTATGCTCAAGGAGGCAGAGCCAGAGCTTCTATAAAGGGGCAAAGGCAAAATCATCACGGTCTTCGAGGAAGACAAATGACATATCCCAAGATGTCTGCCTAAACTGTGTCAAACGGGGTCACTGGATGTGTGACTGCCGTATAGACAAGGCATACATGAAGGAAGTGAAGTGGGGCAAGGCTCCGGCTTCAAGTATGTTTGTCATGAACATGTTCACAATTAGTTTCAAAATTGTATTTTGATACTAGATGTGGTACATAGATATGTACTGTTGTGCAGAATCTACTGATGAGCAGGATACTGACTTCAGTTGAGATTGATCTGCGAATCGAAAACGGGACGAGAGTCGCTGTTTTAACCGTAGAAACCTAAGTTTAGGAACTACCCTTAGGGTATGTACTTAAATTAGGAAACTGTTATAATGTACCTAGTTTGACTAGAAATATTATCTATATATAGAAGTTTAACCCGTTGCGGGTATACCTTTATATTCTAGAACACTAAAGTGTTTTATTTTTAAAGATGATATTTAGATAAATACATTAGATATGAATAACAGTATTTATATTTTGAATATAAATGAATCTCAAACGTATAACATGACAAACAAATAGCTCAAACTGAATTAATCAGATGAGACTTATTTGTGGCATTGTTGCCTGGGACACATTAACAAGACTCGTATATCCATACTTTTGAAGAGTGGATACTAGGACATATTTGATTCTATTCAAATAATGTCTACGAATCTAGTTTATTAGGCAAAATGCCTAAAACACATTTTACTTGGTAAAAGTACAAGTGCCATCGATCTGTTAGCCCTCGTTCATAGTGACGTAAGTGGGCCCATATCTAGCTAGGCTAGAGGTGGATATGAACGCTTCGTAACCTTTACGGATGTGGCATTGCGTTATGGTTATGTGTTTCTAGTGAAACATAAATCGGAAACTTTTGATAAATTCAAAGAGTTTCGACACGAAGTAGACAGACAGATCGGCTAAAGTATTAAAACCGTCACGGTTAGACCATGGTGGAAAATACTTAAGCAATAAGTTTCTGGACTACTTGAAAGAGTATAGTATTCTTTCAATATGGACTTCTCCCGGAACACCTCAATTAGCGGTGTGTCCGAACAGAGAAACTGAATTTTGTTAGACATGATAAGGTTAATTAAGAGTCGCTCTGAGCTACCATTTTCCTTCTAGGGATATGCATTAGATATGAACAGGAAAGAAACCGGGTTTCTCGTTCCTGAAGATTTGGGAATGCTAGACATATGTTTGGATGAAACCAAACTAGAACCCAAATTGGATAAGTGCTTAATTTGTAGGTTATCCTAGGGTAACCAAAGTATAGTACTTATACAACTCACAAGAGAACAATGTAATTGTTGCTCTCCATGCGTTTTTCCTAAGAGGAATACCTATATGCAGTGGTAAGTGGGAGGAAAGTAAAACTCGATGAAAATCGGAGTAATACTGTTCCAGGCACGATTCCTTAATGGAACACAAATAGTTCATCAGGGATGAAACTATACCAATAATCTTTGAATACACAAGAACCGCGTAAGTCGGAGAGAGTCAGAAAACAACCTGGGAGGTATGGGTTTCTGATCTCACCTCATGAAGATGTCAATCTTATTGAGGAATACAAACCGACTACGTATGAGGAAGTGATACAAGGTATCGACTCCCTATTATGGAAAAGTACCATGATGTCCGAAATGGATTCCATGTATACCAACCAAGTTTGGACACTGGTTGTTGTACCGGAAGGCATTGTGCCTATTGGTACTATATGAGTCTTCAAGGAAGACAAACATGGATGGCAACATACCAACGTACAAAGCTAGGCTTGTAGCAAAAAGGTATCGTTATCAACATTGTGTCGATTACGACGAAACCTTTTACTCGTTGCCATGATTAAATACATTTGGATAATGCTTGCTAATGCTGCATATTTCATTTATGAAATATGGCAGCTGAACATCAAAACTGCTTTCCTTAAACGGAAACCTTTTGGAGGATGTTTATAAACATCCTGACGGTTTTGTTGTACCAAAATGAGCAAACAAGGTTTGAAAGTTATTTGATCCATTTATGGATTGAAGCAAGCATTAAGTTCTTGGCACTATCGTTTTGATGTAATCATAATGGTATATGATTTAATTCAAAACGAAAATAATTCTTGTGTATATAAGGAGGTTGGTCGGAGAGTACTGACAGTGATTGTCCTAAATAATGATGACATATCATTTCTTGAAAATGACATTCCCATAATATAATCGGTGAAAGCTTGGCTTTCATGAAAAATTCTCCGTAGACTACTTGAGAGAGACAACATTTATTCTAGGAATAAAGATCTACTTGGATAGATCTAAAAGTTGTTGGCACTCTCCGAGAACTCGTACAATGAAATATATGTACGCAACCTGGTGTCTCATATACTTTGAGCATATGAAGTCACAATCAGGCCAATCCAAGTGATGGTCACTGAATTGATGTTAAGAACATCCTTACGTATCTTAGATGAACTAAGGATACTTTCTTAAACTATGGAGGAAGAGAACTTGAAGTGACTGGGTTCACTGCTGCAAGTTTCCTAACCGATAAAAATGACTATAGGTCGTTACAAAGGTACTATATAGTTTGAATAACGAAACAGTGAGCTGGAAATCTTCCAAGCAAGATACGGTTACCGAATAAACAACAAAAGCGAAATATTGTTGCAGTTGAGGCAGCAATAGAAGCACTTTGGATCTTAATAATCCTAATCATATTAGGAGTAGTTCTGTTAGCAGCTGAGCTAGGCTACAGCACAAGCTAAAGAATTAATGGTCTCATCAACGATCCAAGTATATACTTCAACTATTCATCTGATTCATTCGAATCATACATCGTGGTGATGTGATGATTGAATAAATCGCATCAGATGATAACTTTGCAAATCAGCTGACGAAAGCAGTTTCTCAGCAGAAGTTTGAGCGAACCGTACTTAGTTCAAGTGTAGGACACTTGAGTGATTGGCTATAGGCCAAGTGGGAGATTGTTGGACAATTATGACCCATAGCATCACTATTTGTACAGAACATGGTGTTGTTGTACAAATTAACTATGTGACAAAGGAAATTTCTCTTTTATCATTTGTAATTGGATTACCGGGATATATAAATGATAAAAGTCCATATGATTAGTTCCGGATTAATAAGATATGAGACCGTATTAATCCACTAAGGTTTAATCATTAAAATATCCCTAGTCGTAGTATTATCGAGATTGGACATCGATAATACGGAATAGACTAGTATTGCACTTGTGCGTGTTATGGGAGCATAACGGCATAGTTCTCATATATTTGGGTATTGGATACTCATGCAAGTGTAATGGGAGGTTGTGTTTACCGATGGTACGGAAACAGCTTTACTCTGGATAGACCCCTCAGAATTCCATTGGTAGTATGACTATGTGTCTATGGAAGTCCGAATCAGGGTAGATGTATTTGGTCTTAACCTGAGTCTTGCATCCCTAATACTTGCGACAATCAATATACTTTGGTTTTGGTCGTCCAGGGCTTTAACAGGTTCTGTGTACGCCTCTTCTGGGTATATTGAGAATCGTAGTGTATTGGGTGTGATGTCAAGATGGAAGTATCACTTCAGTCATATGGAGATGACGGTCACGTAGGATACGGAACTGGTGCTCTTATATGCTGCAGCTATCGGGATAATATGACTAGGTCATGTTTATCCGATTATAGAGACTAGTTACCAGAGATCCGATATATGCTTCGTACGGGGCAGACACAATTCCTGCCCCAGGCCTAGCACGTGACATCCGATACTGGATCGCAATACGCAATACTGTGTATACTACGCCTGATACAGATTATATATTCCTTTAAGAATATTTCTGGAGAATTGGGTAGGCACGGTGCTTTGCTAGAAGCCAACCATGTCTTATAAATCGGTAAAAACGTAGTACTAGGTACGTACGTATTCGGATAGTCCGACGACCGGATTTACTGCCAACATATCCAGGGATCTCATGGGTCGCTTCCCGAAGATTCATTGATGACGTATGACTCGTACATAATTAATCTATGATTAATTATAAGAGAGAGAAAATTAATCTAGGATTAATTGCGGAGATATTTTATCTGGGATAAAATACTATTTGAAGAGAGAGAACGATTAATTTGGAATTAATCGATAAAATAATATATTCGATATATTATACGAAATTAGATTTCGAAGCGGAATTAAAATTAGATTTTAATTCGGGCAAACGAGTTAATTTAGAATTAATTCGCTAGCGACGTGAATAGAAATTTTGCTATGCATAATTATTTAATTAAATTTGATTTAATTACGTCGTAACGGAAAATTTGTTAATTCGGAATTAACGAACCCGAGCCCGGGATGTGATTGCAAGGCCACTCCGATTTTGAATCAAGTGCGGCCACAAATCACATCGCAAGTCACTCACATATCACATCCACATTTTGTGATGTGTGTCATGTCACCTTTTTGGTGATGGAGGTGGTTGAGAGCAATTAATGCTCTTTTCCCTCCAAATTGCTTTTGGAAAGCATATACCAAAAGTGTTTGATTTTGGTGAGAGACTAAGTAATTGTTTTAGAAACAAAAAAAAAAAAAACACAACTTCATCTTCTCTCTTCTCTCCCTCACTCACGGCAATAGCCATTTTTCTCTCTTAGTTTTTGGCTTGGCCGAAACTAGCAAGACACAAAGAAGAAAATTGTGGCAATTTTCTAAGATGGTAGCACATCCAAGGAGTCTTACAAAGGTGATAGGGAAACCAACTCTTGAGCATGGAATCATTCAAAGCTTGGAGCTTGAAGATCAACATAATGGAGAGCTTGGCCGAAAGTTGGAGGAGCACAACAATGGGCTTGGCCGAATACATCAAAGGGAAATTTTTGAACTCTCCGCCAACATCCAACCGATTAAAGTGAGTATTTCTGCTACTTTACTTTGTTGTATTCGCACATTTTATTGCTTAATTGATCTTGGTTTGACCTAGAAAATCCCAACACTCGGTTCCTTGGATTTGGTTCTGTATTGCTAGGAAGGTTTCCTGGCGGTCTGTAACTCTGAGCATTGGCCAGTTGTCCAATTTGATTTTCCAGTGCTTTGATGGAAGCATATTGGCTCTGAAATATATCATCATATTTTTTTAGCTGAGCTATCACTTCTGTTATTCCTGGTTCATTTGCCTGCTCCTGGCCTTTGTTCTGTTGCTGTTGGAATCTGGGTGGTGGATAGTTCTTTTGCCCTGAATTGTTGCTCCATGAGAAATTGAGATGATTCCTCCACCCTGGGTTGTAGGTGTTGGAATATGGATTGTTCCCTTGTCTGTTGAAATTGTTGACATAATTCACCGTCTCTTCTTGTTGATTTGGCTCTGTTCCTCCTCCATATGGTGAACTTGTGGCTCTAGCAATGTTTGCGCTGGGTGTTTCCAGGCATTTTCACATCTGATCCAACTTAGTATTCACTGCTGAGTTGGCTCCAACTTCATAAATTCTCGCAATTCTCTGGATCATGCTCCTTTCTGTTGGCCACAATGAATTGTTGTTAGCCATTTCTTCGATTAAGTCCCAAGCTTGATCTTCTCCTTTTGCCATCAAAGCTCCTCCAGCAGCAGCATCAATTGTGGTTCTCATTAATCCAGAAAGTCCATTATAGAATGTTTGGACTTGAAGTCATTTTGGAATCTCACGGTGAGGACATTTCCGGAGAAAATCTTTGTACCTTTCCCAAGCTTCGTAGAGAGTTTCCAAGTCTTGTTGTACGAAGGATGTGATGTCATTCCTTAGTTTTGCTGTTCTGGCTGGTGGAAAATACTTTGCAAGGAATTTGGTGGCTAGAGTGTTCCAAGTTGTGATGAAACCTGCTGGTAGTGAATGTAGCCAAGCCTTAGCTCTGTCTTTTAAGGAATATGGCAAAAGCCGCAGTCTCATTGCTTTTTCAGTTGCTCAGTTGTAATTGAAAGTGCCACAAACTTCCAGGAAATTGCTGATGTGGGCATTAGGGTCCTCAGTTGCATTTCCTCCAAACTGCACTGACTACTGAATCATCTGAATGCATGTTTTGATGTCACACACATTTGCTGGTAAATGAGGTAGTACAATACAGGAAATGAAGCCGTCAACCACCGGAATGGTTCTGTCTCGAATGGGAATTGGTGGTGCAACTTCTAAAGGTCAGGTTCCATGTTGACAATTGCTTCTTGGCCTTCTCGCCTTTCCCTTTTCAACTGTCTGATGGTTCTTTCAATTTCTGGGTCAAGCGGTCAGAGTTCAAAGCTTATGGTTCGTATCATATAGTGTCTGAGAACCAAAAACACACGAAAAAAAAACAAAAAGTAAAAATAAATTAGACACAAGTAACATATCTAACCCCAAAACTAATAGTGAAAGATAACTAAGTCCCCGACAACGGCGCCAAAAACTTGACCGGTGCGAAATCACACGCGTATAACGCAACCGCACGTATCGTTCAAGTAGTATAAAAAGTATCGATCACACGAGGACTTAATACCTAGGCTATTAATTTGTATGAGGCCAAACGATTACAAGTATCTAACAGATTGATTGTTTGATTGGGTGGTGAATTTAAACTTAAAAACAAATAAATAAAATGGTGCGAAAGTTGGTTCAGGAAAATTTAATATTAAGAAACTATCCAGGGTTGTGATTCTTTCCAATATCTTTTAAAGATGAAGTGGTTATTTCGTGTTTGTGTAATATATTGGTTTACTAACCTGGAACACGAAATTCTGCAAAAGCCTCTGTCGATGGTCAGCTATAAATACCCAGTGTAATCCAATTAAATCATATGTCTATGTCAATCAAATTACCTGGATTCATTAAGACTAAGTTCCAATTGTGGTTACCCCCGCCCGACAGGTATATGTCTATCATGTAAGGAAATCTATTAAAGGGTTATCTATCCCAAAGGAAGATCGTAGGCTATTAAGTCTAGGGTCTTAAACCTAAAATTCCTTCGTCAATTTTATTTTAAGTTTATCAGATCAATCTTATTAGTGGCAGTTAACAATAAGCATTAAGCTTAAGACTTAATAAGTAAACCTTTATATTACCCAAACTATAAAATAACCCCTTATAAACCGGTGATATTGGAATTCATCACAACCCCAGATAACGGGCTTAACTACGACACATATTTATAACTAGTAAAAACTTAAAAATAAAAGACATAAAGTAAAATGCTGAAAAGTAAATGCTAGAAATTAAATAGGAAAAAATACAATAAAAAAAAATGCTAAGGTTAAAGGATCCACTTTTATTACTACTATTTTAGATATCTCCCTTAATATAATATATTAACTTGTGTGATATTACCAACCAGTCATATAGGCAGTAACCTGATTAAGTCAAATTAATAATTAATTACCAACCGACCAACCAGGCGGTATCCTTGCTTAGTCAGGTTAAAACCAATTTAATATCAATTACCAACCGGCCAATATAGCGGTATCATCATTAAGTCAAGTTTTAAATAGTTATTATATTATAATTAAGGGAGATTAATCTAAATAGCAATAATAAAAGTTTTACCTTTCACCCTAGCAGAGGGAAGTTACATTCTCATTGCTGAATAGTAAAAACTGAAAAAGTAAAGAAAGTAAATTACTATTACAAAAAGTAAATAAAATCAATTACAAAACTGAAATTAAAATAAACTAGATACAAACTCCTTAGAATTCTCAAAGATTTAAAGAGAGGAAGGTACATCTGAAACTGAAATTTCAAGCTCTATTTATAGGCGTCCATGGTGGTCTCGCGTCGCGACGCGATAATTTTTACGCGTCGCGACACTCCGTGATTTCCGACGTGGAGTGCGGAGAGCTCGAGACGTGGCAGGTGGATAAGGTGATAAGGTGACATGTGGCAGAGGGCGTCGGCAACTCAATGATTGCGATGACGTGGCTGACATGTGACGATGTTGATTGTCGACACCGTGTGATTGTGACACGTGGCACAAGATGATTGGTTGATGATGACGTGGACGACACGTGGCACAATAACTCGGTCTGCTGCTGACGTAGCGGACACGTAGGCGACACGTGGTGATGGCGATTGTCGGCAGCATGTGATGATGACACGTGGCACGACGCACGTTAGCGGATATACTCTGATGTTGACACGTGACAGGCACACGTTAGCATCCGGCGTATGTTAGCAGACTTCTCAGATTGTGACACATGGCACGGCGTATTTTAACAGGCGGTGCACGTTAGCGGTCGCGACGCAGAAGGCTTACGCATCGCGACAAGCCAAATTATAATTTTGCCCTTTTGTCCGTTTTTCACTGTTTTGGCCCCAAATCACCTCTAGAAAGTCCTAAAACTTTATTTATCTACAAAATAACACAAAACACATCAAAATATTCACAAAACTCAAGAAACTATATAAATATTAGGTCAAATGAGTGTGAAATAGTGATACTTTTACCACTCATTAGGGGATGATGAATAGTAAATAAATCACTATTTTCCACTCATTTTACGTAATATTTTGTATAGTTTCTTGAGTTTTGTGAATATTTTGATGTGTTTTGTGGTATTTTGTAGATTAATAAAATAACAGGACTCTCTAGAGGCAATTCAGGGCCAAAACAGCGGAAAACAGACAAAAATGGCAAAAATGTAAATTTCCTGCTAAAATGCGCCATTTGCTAAAGTGCACCGTGCTAAAATGCGTCGTCTGCTAAA
Source organism: Zanthoxylum bungeanum (assembly GCA_019454045.1). Lineage (NCBI taxonomy): Eukaryota > Viridiplantae > Streptophyta > Magnoliopsida > Sapindales > Rutaceae > Zanthoxylum > Zanthoxylum bungeanum. The sequence goes on along the minus strand of SKCR01035334.1, from coordinate 13,879 downwards.
GTGTGCCGAAAACTGCTAACATGCGCCGGACACGTGTCACAATCAGAGAAGTTTTGCTATCATGCGCCATTGCTAACATGTGTCTGCCACGTGTCAACATCACATCAAATCTGCTAATGTGCGCCAGACACGTGTCACCATCACATGCTGCCGACCCTCATCATTGAAACACATCATTGTTTGCGTCATGCTGACGTCAGCATCGCGACACGTACACTCTTACGCGTCGCGACGCCATGCTAATAATTCAGCTAATAATTCTATTGACGCCACGTGTCACCAGCTCTACGAAGCCCGTGCCACGCGTGCAACATCAACGGCGCGTCGCGACGCGCAAGGTTGCTCGCGTCGCGGCGCAGAGGCACAAAATTTCCCTATAAATTGAGGTCGAATTTCATTTGTAAAATCATACTTTCTTCTAAGGAATTCCTTAAGAATACTAAGAAGATTGTATCTTGTTTGTTTATTTACAACTTTCAGTATTTAATTTTATTTACTTTTCGCAATAACACTTTCTTTTCTTTACTTTTCAGTCTTTATTTTCTTATTTCAACATGAGTAGGTAACTCCCCTCTGCTAGGGTAAAAGGTTAAGCTTTTATTACTAATATTTAGATTAATCTCCCTTAATTATAATATATAAACTATTTAAAACATGACTTAATGAGGATACCGCCTTTATAGCCGGTTGGACTTAATAAAATTGGTTTTAACCTGACTAAACATGGATACCGCATGTATGGTCGGTTGAAATTAATTATAAATTTGACTTAATCAGGATACCTCCTATATGGTCGGTTGGTAATATCACGCAAAGTTTATATATTATAATAAGGGATATATCTAAATAGAAGTAATAAAAGTGGATCTTCTAACCCCCAACACTTTCTTTATTGTTTGATTTACGTTTTTAATTTTCAGCATTTACTTTATGTCATTTATTTTATTTAAGCTTTTACTAGCCTTAGATATGTGTGGTAACTAAACCCGTTATCTGGGGTTGTGATGAATTCCAATATCACTGGTTTATAAGGGGTTATTTCATGTCTTGGGTAATATAAAAGTTTATTTATTAAGTCTTAAACTTAATGTTTCTTGTTAACTGTCCATTAATAAGATTGATGTGGTAAACTTAAAATAAAATTGACAAAGGAATTTTAGGTTTCAGCCTTAGACTTAATAGCCCACGGTCTTCCTTGAGGATAAATAACCCTTTAATAAATTTCTTTACATGATAGACATATACCTGTCGGGCAGGGGTAGCTACAATTGGAACTTAATCTTAATGAATTCAGGTAACTTGGTTGACATAGACATATGATTAATTGGGTTATACTGAGTATTTGCATCTGACCATCGACAGAGGCTTCTGCATAATTTCATGTTCCAGGTTAGTAAACCAATATATTGTACAAACATGAAATAATCACTTCATCTTTAAAAGATATTGGAAAGATTCACAACCCTGAATAGTTTAATAATATTAAATTTTCCTTTAATTTACTTTCGCTCTATTTTATTTACTTGTTTTAAGTTTAAAGTCACCATCCAATCAAATACCAAATTCATTAGATATTTGTAAAAATTTGGCTTCATAAATTAATAGCTTGGGTATTAAGTCCTCGTGAGATCGATACATTTATACTACTTGAACGATACGTGCACTTGCGTAATACGCATGTGATTACGCCGGTCATACATGCTCTGCTTAAGTCCGAATCGGGTGATTTAGCGATGAGTTTCCAACGTTTCCAAAAAAAATCTTTAGATATTTTGTAGGGTATTCAAGTCATTTAACATTAATCGGATTAAAACGACTCAAAAATTAACAAAAAATAGTTAACGACAAGGATTGAAATTTATATTTTCAAAATTGTAGAATTAAGTGTCATTATATTAATTTATAAAATAACTGAGTATCATTTTCTCATTTAAAAAATAGGATTAAATGTGGATTTTTTAAAATAAATTTATAAAAACAAAATGTTGTTTTTAATTAATAAAACGAGAAATTTGATAACGAACATTTTTAAAAATCATAAAAATTATTGAGAAATTTGATAACGAACATTTTTAAATAAATTTACTAAATTATCACGGAAAGGATTGAAACGACTTGTATCGACACTTGGAGGGCAACGGATAAGCAGACAAAAACGCGAAAGTAAAATGATAAGACATGCCGTATAATTTGAGTTATGATTTATTTATGATTCAATTTGTTTTAAAATGAATATAAAATTGAAAAAAATGAAATAATTCAATTATATTTTTTTATTAAACGAATCAAATAAGTTCACTCATTTGTTTTTATTAATTATTATTTTTTAAAACTAAAATTCGATAAATCATTACCAGTTATAGATATTTTTAATAAATTTATTAATTATATATTTATAAAAATTAATATAAATAAATTATATTATGACTAAACGAATACTCGAATTCGAATCATTTACTTGAATCCTAACCTAATATCATGATTTGTTTTTCAATATGAATCCATCATATTTTTATTGAATCCGTTAAATACTCTATACAAATTCAACTCGTGAATTCATTTTACCATACTATCACTAATACCCTATCACTAATGGACTCCTCCATTACCTACTACATATTACATGGATTATTAAAATTTTCCTGGGGGCAATTTTCCTTTCTAGAAAATTTTCAGCATTATTTTGCCAGTCTCCAAACAATAACTGAATAATCTGCCCTAAAAATGCAAAACACCGAACATTTTCTTCATCAAGAAAATCACATTTTCAACTGATAAAATCGAGTTGTATAAAAAGCATCACTTTCCCATCTCGTTACTATATATATTTACATTAGAATATTTAAATAATTTATATGCAGTAAATAAAATTACATTTTAATTTTAATTTCTAAAAGCTAAACAAATATTATAAAATGATAATTAAATAGATAATCATTAAGGCAAAAACCTATTAGGATTATCTTCTCTTTCCTTGGATCTGGCCTCACTGGGCTCAGCAGCTCCACCCCCGCCGCCGGAATCGGAGCTCGAAGAAGAACCGGCTGGAAAACCTCCGCACTTTTTGCACCTAGCAACGATCAGAATCTGGCGGCAGGAAGGGCATGACGAGTGGGACCCGAGCCACATATCGATACACGCCACGTGGAACCCGTGTCCGCACTGCGGCAGCTCACGGATTTCGTCTCCGTCAACAAACTGCGCTAAGCAAATCGCGCAGTCGGAGAATTTGGTGGTGGATTCGGACTTAAAAGTTTCTCTAGGAAGCGTACGAAGGATTTTCTTTTTCAAGCCTTTGTTGGCTGGAGAATTGCTAGTGATGGAGCCGCCTTGGTTTCCGGCGGTGGCTCCTCTGCCTGCGAGGCGTCGGAGCCAGGCACAGCGTGCAACGGCTATGAGGCCAAGGACGCATATTATGGCGCAGAGAAGTGCAGCGAGGATTACGACGTAGTCGGAGTCGACGGTGGTGGCGGGAGGCGGTGCTACGGTGGCGGTGGATTTCACGCCGCTGAGTAATCTTAAAAGGCGAGTCATGTGAAACGAGAGAGATTTTTTTCCCCTTTGTTTTGAAATTGTGTTGACTATGGGTGACTTGCCAGTGAGGGGCGTTGGTTTTTGTAATAATTATGGGCGATTTTTAAAATAAGGAATCTATTCAAGATTGAATTTTATAACTTCGGTTCTTTTTTGTTAGGAGTTTACATGAATGTCCTTTGCCCTAGGGATGACAAGGATGGGATAGCCGATCATTTTGGATGAAATTGAAATTGAAATTGAAATTGAAATGATATCTTATATCTAATATTTATCCGTAATCAAAAAAATTTCATAGTCGGTATCCATATTCGAAATTAAGTGAAAATTTGAAAATCCGAAATTGATCGATATAATTGAAAATTTGAAAAAAAAAAAGATATAAGATAAAATTTGAAAATTAATTAATTAATTATCTAAAATATTGATTTTGGTTTTATATTTAGTATTATTATATTATTTTTTATTTATTTTCGATCGATTTCGAATGTCCGATATCCAAAATACTAAAATCATAACAGACCAATATCTATTTCAGATATCTAATTTCATATTCAAAATCTATTAAATATCTATTAAATTTTGGATATTAGATAATTTTTTGATCGGTTATATTTCCCAAAAATTTAGAATGTACTCCATGCTTGTTGTATAGAAAAATACCAAGACTTCTTGAAAACATTATTTGAGATTGACCGTTAATTTTTCCAATTATAGATATTTATAAGATATTACACATGGGTTGTATATTTTCTAATATTTCGGATATTTGATCCATTTATCTTAGATTATGCTAATTGTAAACTCGGCATTAAACTATTGGCCATTAGTTAAATAATTAATGGGTTTCTAAAATTATTCAAAGTGGTAGCAAAATAATTGAAGTCTTTTTAGTGCTTACTTTTTTTTTGATTATTTGGCACCAAAAGTCAAGCGACTACCCACCAAATTCTAACTCTGGGCGAAGGTATCCTCACCTCAAATCCATGGTTTGCAAAATGGAAATATGAATCAACATGGCTACAAAACACGAAAGTGGCAAATATTTTTTGGATAAATGACGTGTCAGTGGAGAAGCGCAGCCATGTGATATGGGCAACGTGGAATTGGCCAAGAAAACATTCGCTTTCTTGATAAACCTGACACCTCAAATTGCAGTGGGATTCTTATTTTAATGCTTATCGTCTTTTAAGAAACTGCCGTTTCCAGAAATGAATTTTCAACAACTATTTGTGGAATCGGACGGTTCTCAAAATAGTGGATTTAATTATGATGTCATAGATTTTGTGGATTATTGATGATATTGTGGAGAAGCTAGGCTGTTTAGATGGTTTTTTTTGTTGGTCATGTTTCTCGTATCTGTAATTCTATTGTTCACGCTCTTGCTAAGTTGGCAATGAATAAGTTTATCCTGTTATTTAAAAGATAACTTTCCTTCAAACATTAGGTGTATTTTCACCTCTTTTCAGGAAGCAATGAAACTCTGTTTTTCTCAAAAAAAAAAAGAAAAAAAAAGAAACTGCCGTTTCAACACGGCTCTTATATTTGGCCCTTTGTTCCAGAGACTTATTATGGCCCCCAAACTTTGGGACCATTTCGGGTGTGGCTTGATGGCCAATCCCGTATTCAATAGAGATGACCTCAAATTCAGAAAATCTCTGGAGATCTAATAGATTTTTATAAATAAAAGATTGGGTTGGAATACGAATTAAAAAAATCTTGAATTTGAATCGATATTGAAGATCGGTTCGTAATTCTTAATTACTTTTCATTCTAATTATAAATCATTTTGAAAATCTTGTCTTGAATCCAAAAACGAGTTTAGACTGGAAATAGCAAATCCATGCCCGCCACTTAGGATCATCAACACACACCGCATTTCTCAATTCAACCTCCTACACCTATCAAGGGGTAGATCCCTAGTCGCTCTACTCAGAAATAAATAAATATATTTATGTTTGAAACTATATAAACAAACAAGCAGATGATCCCTATTAATGGGCGCATCTCCCTTGGAATTAAACGCCAATATCTAGGTCTCTATGTAACACAAATGCAAAAAAATTACGTCAGCATCGAGCGTCCAATTATTTTCTCTAATATGCAGATATGGAACCTGATAGAAAATGAATTCGAAAACAGCCAAGAGCTGAGTAAACTAAAAGTTAAGGAGGGGAATAAAGGTAAATGACATACACACCAGCAAAGGGAAAAAAGTTTATGAAGTTAGAATTCTGAACAAGGCATCACAAATCATAGAAAACTGATATGATGCAAATTGAAAGTACTTCGATGTCCGAAATTAATAGAGAGAAGAACGGAAAATAACTGCTATTGTCACCTTTGATTTGCATGAATTGCAGCCTTGCCTCTTGTATTTTTGATTTACATGGAGATGTATCTGTTTCTGTTCCATTTCCTGTAAAACAGAGGGAATAGAACAAATTGTCGCATTTGGATATTGCCCATGGTTATGCTGCTAAAGACTAATGTTGTGCCAGAGCATAATCAAAATCTCCTGTTTTGAATGTGATTGAATTCCTTCTGTGGTAACGTTTGAATGAATCCCACATTACACTCAATTGCACGTATGTATGATACTGTCACCTTTGCAGACTCATCATTCACTTTATGCAATCTCTCTCGCTCTCAATCGTATTTGACCGAGTTGGCAGTTGTGGAAAAACCTTCTTAGAAAGCTAACGCCTAAAGCAGAACATTATTATTTTGTTATAACTTGTACAAATTACAATGGACATGTAAAAAATAAATAAATAAAGGAGACTAAAGCTGGGGCTTTTGGTGACCCCCAATCTCCATGAGAATGAATCATGATGCAATCCTAATACCTTTTATTGATAGAAGCAAAAGAATTTGAGCAAAAAAATTTCATTCACCAGGAGACTCATGATCCATACTAGGCTTTACTTTCCTTCAGGACGCTTTACTTGTAAAAGCTCAATATTCAGCTCAAATGTAGATCCCGGCTGCAACATAGACACATGATAGCTTCAAAATCTTAACATTTCAAACCAAATGTTCACAGAGATATATTGGAAAGAAAGAAAAGGAATGAGGACTAGGGTTTTACAGGTATCTCATTCATCCTTTTTTACCATAGCCTGACTCTGGAGGAACAATCACGGTCCTCTGCAAACAGATATAAAAAAAATGGTGACCAGAAAGCCAGCAAAAGAAGGGATATGGATTCTATCGTGAAGCATTGATTAAGCATATAAAGATATAAGAAAAGGATAATGCTTTCACCTTGCCACCTACTTTCATCCCCTCTGTTACTGAATACATAGCTGACGGGGGTTTTGGTGCAGCTTGTGCAGAGAAAAGACCATTTGGGTTGTCTACAAATTCACGCTTTCGTTCTTTGCCAGGAGGAGCTCCAACCTTGAACTCATATGGCTGAACAAGACATGAGAAAAAGCAAAAGTTTAAACAGCAAACACACAACGGGACCCAACTTCCAGCTGTTCAGCTGAAAAAAAGTTTATGTTTGCGATCGAGGTAAGCTACTGCAGAATGAAATTACTACTTACTAGCTATCAAACATAAATGAATAACTGATTGTTAAACATTAGGTGCCAAGTCTTTATCAAACGCGGCTAGGTTGTACTTTTGAAATTAAGTTGAAGCTCAATAGATACAATTATGTCCCAAAAATGTACCTGTGCAATGCTTCGATTTCCAGCTAAAAGTTTAGATTCTCGACTTGACACAGCAGTTATACCCCGGAATATGCAATCAAAGTGTACCTAAGAGGAAAAATAATTAAGTTCAGATTCGAAAACATAACAAACAAGTCAATATATAATACTAAATCCACTAACTCTTCTCCTACAAACTAATGTGATACTATTATATCATACCCACGATATCCAACATCATTTATTTTATTTTATTTATTCAATTTTTGTATATTCACTCCATTTAAATGTCACCAGTTTGTCCAAGAGTTTGTATTACTCGAAATAATAATCTTTCAATCTTTATTAAGAACCAACCTGAACTGTTGATCCTTTTTCAGCCACTGGACCCTTTCCCTCAACAACATCATAGTATTTCAATCCATCAGCTGAAAATTCAATCACAGTAAAACCAAACACAAATGTCAATTAGCAAAATTTTTCATTTTTACAACAAAATTGTTACACGCTCCAACAAAATCGTAGGAAATTAAAAACCAAAAAACAAGAAAATGTAAAGCAAATATGATATGGATTTGAAAAGAAAGTTACGAGTAGTGAGATAATCTTCGGGTGGGATGGCTTTCCTGCTGCGTCGCTCTCTTGCTTCTGAACATTTGGGTAGTGAAATGAGAGTAAATGGAAAAGAAGATACAAGAATTGCGGCTCTTCTTGAAATGGGTATTGAGACAACAGATTGCTTTGAGTGTTGTGTTTGTTTTGTTGTATGTTGTGGGCAAATTTGATGATGATCAATAGTTAAGCTCTGTATTGAAGCCATGGCTATTGGAGAATACAACAGCTTTGGATTTGCATGAAACCCGCAAAACCCATATCTTCCTATCCACTCCCCATCATGAAATTACATTCATAACCCTAGTAAATAAAACTCATTCCATTTGGGTCATATAAAAACGCTTTTTGACGGATTGAAAACTACAATGGGTAGCTTTTGATTTGGTTTTTCATAAACAGATCTAAAAAGTTAGTTTAATTGATGATATATCACACCTTTTATTAGTTTTGAAAAAAAAAAATACATGTAAGTTGACCCACACAACGACACAACTCATATTATAAAATGTAAATGCATTCCATGATATTTGAAAGGTGAAGACAAAATGTAGATAATTATGTAGATCCCGGCTGCATTATTTGTAAAAGTGTAGATAATTATGTAACTATGTAAGAATGAAAATGATATTTGAAAACCTGCATTACATGCAATTCAGCTGAAAACATTTAACATACACACGAAAAGTACAATCGGAGTTCTGAAATTCATGAACATGTTCGAAAACTGAATCTGATAAAATCATATAGCTGAGTTGAAAATAAACACCATTGTAGTAGTTTGGGGGAATTGAAACACTGTTTAGCGAGACCTGGCATCGTGTAAGCAGAGGGAATTGAACTGAAACTGTACTGTTGAGTCTATTAGGGTGATTAGTGGCCCATAAACTATCTAATCGAACCCGATACGATAAAGCTGAGGGAGTGGCACTAAACTGGTGGTTGATAAACATATGTTTATACTTATAAAATCATTTTCTATCTTAATCTATGTTTTATAAATTCATTTCCGAAATTATATGCTTTAAACTTGAAAACTAGAAAACATGTTCTAAAAACTGGCATGCATGAATCATGACTGACTTAACAGAGGCACAATTAACTTGGAACTATAAACTATGCTATTTATGATAAGAGCTGACTTTAATGACATGTTAAATATGTAAATCATGAAAAAATAGGACCGAACCTACATTCTAAGTACTTGGTTAAAATGTTGAATACGTGATATGTAAAATTATGCATGGACTATATCCTGAATGATGTGAATTAAAACATATTAAATCATAGATCCTAAGCACATATTACATGACATATTAGAAAGGTAAACTGGAACATAAACTATAACATGAATTTGAATCATGAGTAGAGTTCATTAACTAACATCAATAAATTGAGGATTTGATCTAAGTTTCTGGAACTAAGAACATATATTACTAATAAAAAAATGAGATTTAGACATGGAGCGAAATAAAAAACATAAACTTGAGAATTTAAGTCAAGAAATTAATAAAGATTATAAACTAAATAAGAAAACTAATGAAACAAAAATTGGAACATAAGAATGGAAAGATATTATAAATTGAATAAGAAATCTAATGCCCGAAGGTATTTGCATTCTTGTTGCGAAGCCTTTGCAAAAACCTGTTGGGGTTGGTGCTCAGAGCGCCAATCCGGACCGTATTTATGTCTGATTCATGAATATGAACAATCCATTTTTCCATAATATTACTTATTTATGGTTGCACCTCTTGTTTTTATATACGTATTCAATCTGATTACGATTAGATTGAAACTAAATGTTGTTTAGTGATATGTATATATTAGACAAAGGCCCGATGATATATAATGCAGTACACAGTTACAAAGCTAGTTTGTAATTGACATTGGGAAGTGTCACTGCTAAATGTATATTATCAAATATAGTTCCTGGTCAAGATTCACTAACACGGGTCGGTTAGTCAAATCTGTTGAGACCAGTACATGTCGTATATCGAGACTTGGTTCGATGATTTATCCCAATGAACCATGAGTCTAGGGAGACTCGTATAAACGTGTAGATGTTTATAGTGGATAAACACTGAACGACTTACCGAAGAATCTTAATGGATGATACACCAACGTCAATAAGAATCTTCTCGGGTTGAGTAGCATAGTGGTCCTTCGACTTGAGATACCACTGTGGATGTGAGACATCCTCCACACTTAGATGGTAGTCACGTCACCGATCTATTTAGATCAGACCTCCGCCTGTTCGTTGGGTGTGGACCGATCCTCAGGATATCCTGTGTGTATCAAGATATGATCCGTCAGTTCTGTGTACAGAGCATAGGTAGTCCATATATGATTAGCATTCTGTTAAATTTGTGGCCACAGTATACATCGGAAGTGAGTTCCGAATGTTATTTAGAGATTGCTAATAGATACGTCGACGGGATAATACCTAAAGAGATTTGACGTTTACATCTATATCTCTGTGATTATCTGGATACCTGTGACGGAGGGATTATACGTATGCAATGACCTCGACCTGTATGATTCAGCTAGTTTATCAGTGGCCGTCATAATTTACGGGTGGGTAAATTATGGACACGAAATTGGATTTTGTGACGGATATACCTGAATCTAGAGAGTCTCACTAATGAAACATACTCGTAGAGCACTAGGGCGACTTTTATAAATACTGGTGATTATTTATAAATCGTTTAAACGTTAAACGAAAAATACATGCGAACGGGCCGAACCGTCATTTCCTAATTAATGTGTATTTTTATTTAATATATGATATTATTAAATACACATTAATAAATTGTCAAATAAAGGTATTTGACATATATCATTTATATATGTATTTGAGATATTTAAAGTAAATATAATATATATATTTGAGATATTTGTATTTAATTAATTATTTAATTATTTAATTGTTAAATGATTAATATAATTAAAATATAAATATCTCACCAAATGATAAAGTTAGGAAATGATTATAAGTGTAAATTGTTGACTTTATACTTAAAGAAAAGGTTGTCAAAATGGTTTTGATTTCTTTAGATATTTGATTAAATTGTTTAAAATGAAAATATCTATTTCATTTTTTCTTTTGAATTTTCGGCCAACACCCTAATTAAATATAATTATTATATCTTTAAGTTACTTTTGTTGACCTATGAATATCATTAAAGTTGTAATGATAAAAGCCATTAAATGAAACAAAGTAAAAATATCTAGACATTTTTATTTTCTTTTCTTCACAATTTCGGCCTAGGGCTAATTTTGGTGAAGTATATATTGTTTCATTTCATTTTAGGGTTTTAACAAGTTCATTAGATACCAAATAAACATAAAAGAAGTTGAGAGAAAAGCTTGAAGGCTAAAGGAAGATGGCTTGGAAAATCATGATTTTGTAAGTTATTTTTCAAGTCTTCAACATGAAAATTGTTTCTAACATGCTTAGCATCATTTTGTGTTGCTTTGGTTTTCTCTCTTCTTATAGTTTGTGTTTATTTTTGTTGTGAACTTTGATGAAAGATTGAAGCATGTAAGTAAGCTTGAAATGGTTTCAAAGCTTTACTTTTGATTTTTAGAAAATCAAGTTGCCATTCTAGAGTTGGTAAGCCACTCCTTGGTGAACTAGAATTGTTCTAGAGTTCTTTCAAAGTGGTGAGGCTAGATTGGTGAAGTATTGAATGGATTAAAGTGTTGGATTTTAAAGATTTGGTAAAATTGGACAATTTGATGAAATTGAAAAATTAGGGTTATAACCTTCTCCAAATTTGAGGCTTTTCATATATGTGATGTATTATGGTATGAATATGATGCATGTAAAATTTTAGGTTAATTGGATTTGATCTTGGCATGTTTTGAACAAAAAAGACCAAATTGCAATTAATTGGAAATTTTAGGGTGCTCACGGCAATTGCTCAAAATTTGGGATTTGTGCGAAATCTGATTTTGATGCATTAGATGTGTTGAAAAACATTTTAGAAATGATTTAGAATCATCAAAAATTGTATTTGACAACTTTTGGACTAAAATGATAAATTAACAAAGTTTTGGGGCAATTTTGTAATTACCAAGAAATTTGATTTCTTGTGTAATTTTTCAGAATTTGATAATTGGATAATTAAATAAATAAGTTTATTTAATTGATCCGAGAAAAATTTTTGAAATCGGAAAATTTTGATTTTCCGCTATTCCGCTGCATTACCGATATTCCCCCTTAAAACCCCTACAAAATGGTATCAGAGCGAGTCTGATTCTGGACACCCCGATAAGATTAGCCCTTTAAAATCTAATGTTTGTTCTTTTTCTCTACTTGATACATGCATGCTTCAATTTAATTTGATTAAATTTGAAGTGTATGACACTTTATGAAATATCCCCGCTTAATAAGGTTTTAAAGTAACTGGTATTTGGAATACTTGTTTCTTAGTTCTCCTTGTCAATACAGTTTATGAATATTTTTCCGTGACTACATCCGAGACCGTGCCTCTGCTGTGAGGGTGTAGCCGATATAGATTTATTTATGTCGGATGTATATTAGATACTAGATAAATTCAAGCAAAAGTGGAATCCTGAACGTGCCCTAGCTGTCAGGGTTACGTAAGTAGCATGAGTTTATCATTGGCAAGTTTAACCTTGGTACGTCTCCTTGTGGGCCTACCTTAGCAGCGACAACGAGAAACGACTAGGACCGGAACCTAGGAGTCACAACGAGTGTGATTGACAATGAGTTGTCTACCTGTGAATATACGTAGGCGAGACCGTGCCTCTGCTGTGAGTCGAAATATATTCATGGGGTCTTCTTCCCATTATGGAATTCGATTTAATTATTGAATTCTTATTTTTCCGTTGGGGATTACGGTATTACGTAAAATAGTGGGAGACACTGCTAAGTTTAAAATATTCCATAACTTAAGCAGTGTGTAATATTATGAAAATTGCCGCATGTTTGTTTTCCTTAATCTATATTAGATAGAATTAAACTTTTAATTCACTGCACACATATTTTGATATGTTTTCTGACTTGACTCTTGGTTGCAGTTATTCTAGAATAGGTTCTAGATACTACTAGACTAGGATATTATTAGATTGGTCTAAACCATCGGGAACTGTTGTTCCGATTTTCTTGAAAAATCAAGATGGTTAATGACTTAGTTTTTAACTCATGATAGATAATTTAGATATATATCCCCTTTAGGATATATTACTTTAGATAGAATAGTTTCTTATGCAGTAAGAATTGACTTGAATTAGTTCATGTCTCGAGATTCTTGACTGGCATTAAGAAAGCCCCATTAGGTATTTGTTTATCTAGTAATGACGTTTCTTAGCTTTAATTACCTTTAGAGGCAATGTGTCTGACACAATTTGCTGATCAGTTATTTACAATTGTCGTGAATAGTTGAATGCAAATAGTAAAGCTAAAGAAAAGAGATGCGTATAGTTGTGTATAGAAAATATCGATTTTCACAATACTACAACTATAGGTATTGGATACCAGATCTCCCGTCTAGTTATTTAAAATATTAGTTAATGATTGTTTTGATATTTGATATCGGAACTTGCGACTATTGGATAGTTACTTGTTCTTTATAAAAATTATTATATATTTTAAATATAACTAGTAGTGTCATTGACGTTGAGATAAACATTAAGAAAAATTATTCGGTAAAAGTAAATAATTTAGAACGGTGCTTTATGAGTTTAATGACTTAAGCATTATATGCTTATTCCATATGGTAAAAGATGGTTTGATACAAGATCACACCACACATCCTTATCCTTTTAATGAATATTGTATTCAGGAAGGTGATTAAGATCTCATTTAACCAATGATTGTCATTGGACCACCAGATTTATTTAACTGATACATTGGATGTATGTAGTTTAATAAATTATAATTGCTTAAGGTAGTTTTCTTTACTTCGTAACTTAGTTTATGAATTGTCATAACTTGGTTACGTGTTTCTAAAAGAACACATATTGAACGTCTTGAAATGAACAAGAACTTTCAATCTGTTCTGATGAAACGTAGATTGAACATTTTTGACTTGTTCAAATATATTCAA